>JAXQQM020088535.1:0-33243 GCA_034641835.2 Pinus albicaulis | reverse complement strand
GAGCTACTAGACATTTACATTTTCTTGAGTAGAACTATTCATAGAATTTGTCATTAATCATCAAAATCATTTGAATAGCCATTGTACATTTCAAGCATGTCTTCTTGCCCATTAAATTCATCATCTGAGCTACCATTAGATGACATTTCTGCTGAGATAGGTTGTTCTTCATGTGAAGGTTGGAAGACTCTTATTGATCTAGGATTATACTCAATGACAAATGACTTTGATCGTTCTGTAGGATGACAACATAAAAATATTTGCTCACATTGGTCAGGGAAAACATATGGTTCATCTTTTTGCTCAAACCTGGTATGATTGATGATGCAAAAACCATTCTCATGCATATATGTTGTTGGATGATTTCCAACTACAATATTTCTAAACCACTTAGCTTCAAATAATACCACCTTGAAAGATCTGAAGTTAAGCTCTAAGATATCTTCGATTAATCCATAGTATCTCAAGGTGTCGGTTTTTATGTTTCCATCACGAACATGTGACTGAAAATCTACTGTAAAATATGCAGCGATTCCACAGTCAAATGTTTGTCGATTTTCATCTAGCTTTCGAACACGGTAATGACGACCCTTGCACCACAACCCCTTATAATGAGTCACTTTATTCTCTTCTAGTCCTTTTATAATGTCCAATACATGTGTCGTAAGTCTTTCATCATTATTTCTGCATGCGCTTGCTACTCTATCCCTCAAATATTTTAAACTCATAGCTGGAGGCCAATCATTTTCAAATTTTCTCATTATTGTTGAATGTGAAGATGAATTATGACCACCTCGAGATACATATGACAAACAACACCTTTTTTGGGCATCATGATGCCTTTGATATTCCTCCCTCCATATTTTTGTGTGTTCACTGTTTCTTGCAACATATAATAATAAAGCCTCCATTTCAACAACATCTGCAATCATAAACATAAAACACATTATACCATCATAGTCACAAATCAAAATCGTGAACCATATGTAGATATAAGTTTAATCACCTTTAATTTCCCTAGTTTTTGCTCGTCCTGTGAATACATGTTTCTACATTTTCTTGTATGCATATTTACAGAAAATTTATTTTTTTTGTACAACAGAACTAGGCAACTATTGTCTAAGACTCAAGTCCTATATGTGATGAACCCAGTTCGGCAGCTTGATAAATTTTAGAAGGCTTCATAATTGTTTTTAGAATTCAGTTTGCAGCATTCATAACTCATTGAAACAGCAACATTGTAAAATCAAATCCTCCTATAAACACTGCTGGAAAGAGACTAGCTGTAATGCCTGACAAACGAGCAGTAAAATGCTAGAGATACTTTACAAACGATGCAGTGGAAAGACTGAAATGCATTTTTTTTAAGAAAAATCTTGAATTGTAATGAAAATCTGATAAATGCTGCTACATTCATGTGAAAAAAATGAATTCTTTAAGAATCTGTCCTTTAGCTAGTCTTTGGATTGGATTCATAGAGCGAGGTGTAAAGTTTTGAATGGATTCCTCTTTTTCATACTTCCATTGTCATTAATAGTTAACTATTATGTCCATCGTTCATGCATTTTTGAGATTATCTTGGAGCAACCCATAATACTTCCTCAGCTGCCTCCCCAAGAACTACGAACAAAAAACAGGAAAAGACAGGAAATATGCTTCTAGAAACATGGGTTCTCTATAGTCAAGAAACTAGGGCGGATATCTATAGGAAACAAAATGAGTAGAGGAATCAACAATAAAAAGATTCCATAGGAAATGGGGAGAAAATGAGAAAGAAATCTTCCATTAGAAAATAAGATATTGTACATAAATATTAAGGGAAATAAATAGCAGTCAACTCACTCATAAAGCAATAAACAAGTTACAACTTGATGCATAGATCATAGATTCTTCATTGCAAAATTTTAGATATGGAAGATATCATATCATAGTCAAAGTCATGGACAAGTTCCAACCAAATCATTAAACAAACCCTTACCTCACTCTCGACAGGTTCCCTTAAGCACAAATTGAACTTTGATAGCATTACATGAATTTCTTATTTTATCTTCATCCAATTGCTTTTCTTTCAAATAATTTATGAATAAGGGGGGAGACATTGATTATGTTTGTCAGGTCCTGCACCACCCATATTTTCTCAAGATCATTTGGGCATACTCTATACAGATACCTCTTTTTGTTGTATTGAATAGGGGATACATCCTTGTCTATTTCTATTCCTGGAGAGGTGGGAAATGCCTTGTTTTCATGGGTGTGGCCCCTGCAGAATAGTAGACGCCCTCCCCTCTTAAGGATGGTTGGAGGATGCCCTTGGCATTTCCTAATTATCTTAGCATTGAGGAGACATCACTAAGACAATCAAGGGATCTTGGGTTGTCCCCTCTTGAAGTTGACCCCTATTTGTGCATGTATGTATATATACATTGATAGGTAAAGATCAGGTTATTAATACTACTAAATTGCAGTATAGATAAATGTTCAGACAAAATTGAGTTCTTACTAGAGCCTAGAGCTTTGACTATTTTCCAAAAACAATCCCAAAGGAGCATAAATCCTATATAACCATGCCCATATTATGAGAATGCTATTTATAAGTATCTGACAACTATTAGAATCAACAACCATGAACTATGACTTCTGGTTGAAAATCAAAATTAAAAACATTTTCTTTTTAGGATTCTAGAGCAGCTAGGATTATTTATCTATTGCTTTCTTGGAAAGAGCATCAATAGACAGGGTTTTTGGAATATGGATGTTCAATGCTTCCATCAAAATCTGCAATGTTGCTTGACTAAAAAGATTGATTGCTCCATTTCATCATAACGACCTTCATATACTCTTCCGGCCTTTCAAAAATGCCTGCAACCAAGGTTACTTGGGACTCTGAACTATCTTATTTCCAGACTGTAGCCTTTTGGAGTTTCATTTGCATGAGATTAAATGCTATTTCTATGGCATACTTCTAACATGCAGGGCACCTATTCATAGAATGAGGATTTTGTCCTCATTAGAGGTTGATTTATGGTCCTGTAGCATATTCTCAGCAGCAAGGATCCCCTGTTTGGAGGATTGGTTTGAGTATGCTATACACTGCATATGAAACCTAAATACATTATTTAAACTAGCAGATGAGGGTGCTGAGTTTATGTTATTCTATTGGACATATTTGCATACATAAGGAGCACTTCTATTGAAGACACAGTGTGCTCATGCTATGTTTTAACCCAGCATGCAAAGAGAGATAAGGGAAAACTCTGAAAATAACTTTTGTACATTCTCACCAACACATGAGGGCACACTCCTGAGGTACTATTTTGGGGTCCTGATTTCCTACATGTATCGTTACAGTAGAGTGCAGTTGTGGGGTGCTGTCCTTTGCTTGGTTTAGCACTGAACTTAGCATGCATATTTACAAACAAAGGAGAACTATTCTTGTTGAGTGTTTATTTCACCATGATGCCCAAATACGTCTGAGCAGGTCACCACATATCTGTCTGCACATGGTTACAAGGTTACAGAGCTATGTGTGAATCTAATTTGAACAGTAGGCGTTAATGGGCTAATTGATTTAAACCTATCAATATGGGTGTGACAAGCTATACAAATCAACAAGCATCTGGTGCATTGTCATGGAGGGTGCACATGCTGAATTAAGGCATATTATTTTTATTATATTATTAACACCAAAAATATTATTGGAAATCGGGGTGCAGAAACCAACTTGTGTATATTCCATTCTCATTGAGGCTTTAATAAGATAATCTAATGTAAAAATTGAAGCTGCAGGATGGGCAAACAGAGCTTAGTCCATTCAAATTCTCTGGAAATGTGCTACCAATCAAATATATGCACAGGATATAGGGTGGACACTTGTAAGGGTCCAAAGGAAACTCCCTTTTATTTTCATTTTTTATTTATTTTTGGGGGTAATTGGGGAAAATCCATTTGAAGTTAAGACATTGGTGCTTGAAACCAACTTGTGTATATTCCATTCTCATTCAGGCTTTAATCAGATAATCTAATGTAAAAACTGAAGCTGCAACATGGGCAAACAGAGCTTAGTCCATTCAAATTCTCTGGCAATGTGCAACCAATCAAATATATGCACAGGATATAGGGTGGACACTTGTAAGGGCCCAAAGGCAACTCCTTTTTATTTTCATTTTTTATTTTTGGGGGTAATTGGGGAAAATCCATTTGAAGATGAGACATTGGTGCTTGAGGAACAACAAATCCCCACATGCACCCTGCCAACAGATCCCCACATGCACCCTGTCAGTCTAGAGTTCATTTTTATAAAGAACAAAGACGTCGTTTAACAAAGGGGCACAGAAAATCGACTTGTGTGTATTTTCATTCTCTTTCAAGCCTTAGTTGGAAGAGCTAATTTAAAATTTGAAGATGCGGTATGTGAATATGGATATCAGTCGGTTCAAATTTTCATGTGACATTGAAATCTAGGAACAGAATATCAGAGAAAACATTTGTAAGGGCCCAAAAGCAACTCTCTAGGTAAAAGGAGGAAAACATTCATGACAATAAGCCAACTGTGGTGTTGAACAGAGCAAATACAAAGCCAGGAAATAGAAAAATATAAAATCCAACTAACCTGTGCCACTGGGTATGCAAACTTCAATTGTGAATTTGCTGCTGCTCGCCTCTTCAAAAGCCTCCAAGTTCTGTGTAATGTGTTTTTATCTAGGATGAACGCTGCAATTATATAGAAAAAATTCCCAGCCCCGAGAGCAAAAAATTTGGCGCCAAATAACCAGCACATCCAGTTTGGGTAAGAACAGCCAGTTTTCCTCTGTTCTTGGGCTTTCATAAGGTGTCAAGTTCGACTTTGGGTACTTTGACATGCCCTCCAAACCTCAACCTCGTCTTCCTGAACAGTCGAACCACGAGTTTTCTTGGGCTTTCTTACGGTGTCAAGTTCGACTTTGAGCTTTCATACGGTGTCAAGTTCGACTTTGGGGACTTCGGCATGCCCTCAAAACCTCAACCTCATCTTCCTGAACAGTTGAACAACGATTACCTCAACCTCGTCTTCCTGAACAGTCGAACATCCATTTCCTGAACAATCGAACAGTCAAACAAGGGCTTTCTTACACTTTGGGCTTTCATACCGGTAATTTTAATGAAATCAACCCATGCGTCTTCCTGAACAGTTGAACATCCTCTTCCTGAAGAGTCGAACATTCGAACAGGGGCTTTCTTACACTTTCGGCTATCATACCATTAATTTTAATGAAACCAACCAATCCCAATGTTCGACTTATGTGGCATGCCATCAAACTTTTACAAATCTTGAAACAAATTTTTTTTAATAATTAAAATATTAATATTTATTAGTTTAATTATTAATTAGATATAAAATCATAATACATTTAAAATTTAATTTTATATAATATAATTAAAACAAATAAAATATAAATATTGATAATTAATATTTTAATAAATTCAATAAAATATAAATATTTTAATTTTATTGACTTACATTTCTATTTATTTGTGGACATTTATTAAGATTAAATTATCTATATTATCATATCTCAAGAATAATTAACCAATGCTAGCAGCATTTCCCTAACTCTATAGTATGAAAGATCAAACAAATAGCATAACCCTGCACACCTAACAAGCTCTAACCAACAACATAACTCTGCTATTGATATCATGATCTCCAAATCCCAAAGACAATGAAAGCATATATACTCTCATAGGTTACTTTTAACATGCCCCTTCAAAGCAAGGTCTCATGGGGAACCAAGGCCTAGACATTAGGTGTTAATGACCATTTGAATCTGGAGAGGTTGAAATAAACAAGCAATGCTCTTAATGGTACTGAGTCTAGAGAGGCCATCCAAAGTCTCTTGTATAGAGAGAATCAACCCTTGAATAGATAAATCTAGGCCTCTCTAATCATACCAATGAGAGAAAGTCACAAGAGAACTTCTTGAGTCCCAAAACAAACAACAGAACCTCCCTCAAAAAAGTGATCGTTAAACTTGATCTCATGGAGATGGCATAGCTGTGATCTTGTCAACCCTAGGATGCAATGAATCGTCTTAATCGATAGTTGTTAGGAGCTAAACCCACAATTAGTCAAGTGTGATATGAAGACCATGAATCCAATGACATCGTATGTAATCAAGATGGACAATGGGATTGTTGAAAAGTGTAGCGAGAGAAGGTCTTCTCTGGTGCGTGCCTTAGCCAAAAAGACCATGATTTGTCTTCCTTTGCCCATGGACGAGTTCGTGGAGATGGTGAATTCATGCGTAGTGTTGGAGGATCAGTTACATGGACCTTCTTCAATTTGACTACAAGTTCGAGAGGCAGTTATAAATTTAGAAGAGGACGATTTGGGAGCTTCAATCCTTGATTGAAGCAAGAACGAGTTAGAGAACCAGTTAGACTCTGTTAACTATTCAATCAAAACACATGTTCTAAATTTGTAACTTGCCAATTTTAGCATGGATCGAATCAATAAAGGAGGACAAAGGCACAAAGTTTCATAGTTGTTTTGTGCACAAAGGACTGTGACAAGACACAACTCACGAGATTGTGAGAGAGAGCACAAAATTGTGTGAGAGATCTTTGTTGTGAGTGCGTATCTTGGAGGAGCCAATACGGAGCATCGAAGAGAGCTTTTCTTGTGGCAGAATTGCGCTAGGAAATAGGGAAATTCTGCGCTAGGAAATAGGAGTCAAGCCCTAAAGAATAGGGATTCCCCTACACTAGGAACTAGGAAACTTGTGCACGAGGAAATAGGGACTATCTGAGCGCAAGAAAGTAGGAGAAAGGGTCTGTATGTTTGCAAGGTCAGTGCAACTAGGACAACATGAGGACAAGATTGTTTTCAGGGTGATAGTTTGAAGAGCAAAGCAGAGCAGTTCCTTGGATAGCAATATGTCGGTCCTAGGGCTAAGGTCAAATCACAGTTTAGAAGGAGCCTCAAATTTACGTGCATGGAAGAAGCAAATCACAGTAGTGTTGGAAGATAATGGGGTAGCAGAGTATGTCAAGTAGGCAATAGTGCCACCTCAAGATCCCCAACGGTTGGCCCAACATACTAAGAATGACACCAAGGCAAGAAGGATCATTCTAAAGGGGGTCAGAGATCATATTATTCCTCATCTCAATGAGAAGAAGACAGTGTATGAGATGTTTAAATTTAAAGCCATCTTCAATTTGTTTCAGGCTTCCAGTGATGTCACGAAGCTTGCTGTCAAAGAGAAGCTAAGAAGTAAGCAGATGAGCAAAGATGAGCCCATCATCGCATATCTTTCAAAGTTCACTCAAGTTCAAGATGAGCTAGGTGGTGTGGGCATGACTGTAGCAGACAATGACCTTGTGAGTCCCACGCTACTGGGACTCCATAAGTCTTGGTATAGTTTCCAAGATGCAGTAAGTGGCAGAGAGAATATTCCTAGTTGGGAAAGGTTATGGAGTGATTGTGTTCAAGAAGAGATCCGGAGAAGGTCGAGAGATGGTAAAGAAGCTCCTGTGGAGGACGAGGAGAACTTTTCCCTAGCAGGTGAAGGTAGCAAAGCCAAGGGCAAGAAGGGCCAAGGAGAGGCTGAGTCCAGTCAGAAGGGCGAGAAGAAGAAGGAGGATCTAAGCAAGATCAAGTGCTTCCATTGCCATGAGTTCGGACATTATGCCACCAAGTGCCCTAATTGGAAGGAGTCCAGTAAGGATCATGTTGGTGCATCAGCGAAGGTAGATGCATTTTCTACCTAGTTCGAGAAATATTTCCCTTTGATAGATTGCATGGCAAGCTCAGCAGACAATAGTGTATTGTATATTGATTCATGAGCATCCTTTCACATGACCAAGAACAAGAAGTGTTTCAGCTACCTGAACGAGAAGGACATGCAATTTCAGATTGAGCTAGGAGATGCAGGTTCCTCCTGACAAAGTCTGAAGATGGATGCATTCTCCCATCATATGTCTAGAAGCACCATTATCAATAACCCATACATTCTCATTCTAGAAAGTCCCAGACAAAGCAGAAAATAAACTTCCATCCATTACTTCTAGCTTGGAATGATCTTCAAAATGAAACCCTTGATGAATGTAGTGAGATTCCCAACAAACTTGAAACCCTTGTTTATAACCCTTGTCATAATGCAAACTAGGATGTGATCTTCAGTCTCTTTCTTGCACCTTAGCTCTGATACTATGTTGGAAAAATGTTTGAACGTGCTCGGGTCGCGTTCAACCCGGCCCGACCCTGATGAACGACCTTCATGCCTTCAAACATTGTTTCGCATGTCCTGAACACGGACGCATTGCACAAACCTGAATCGACCTGAACGCGCCCGCCCTGAACACTGTTTTGCACGTGTCCTGTAGAAGGACCCCGTGCAGTCACAAATTAGTAAATTTGATACGGGCGCCCTCAACCGAAAAGACCTGCCCCGAACGCGTTTGGGCGAGCGCCCTCAATCGAAAAGACCCGACCCGAATGGGTTTGGGTGGGCGCCCTCAAACGAAACGACACGGTGCGCCCGACCAAACGAAGGCACAAGGGAGAAAACGGCAAACGGGCCACACGAACATGCACAAGGCACCCGTGCGGTCACAATTTAGCAAATTTGATACAGCCGCCCTCAAACGAAACGACCTGACCCGAACGCATTTGGGCAGGCGCCCTCACACGACGCGACAAGGCGCGCACAATCGAATGAAGGCACAAGGAAGCAACCGGCAAACGGGCCACACAAACGTGCACAGGGCACCTGTGCGGTCACAAACTTAGAAAATTTGATACGTGTGCCCTCAACCGAAACGACCTGACCGAAACGCGTTTGGGCAGGTGCCCTCGACCGAAATGACCCGAACCGAATGCGTTTGGGCAGGCGCCCTCAACTGAAATGACCCGACCTGAACGGGTTTGGGTGGGCACCCTCAAACGAAACGACAAGGTGTGCCTGACCAAACGAAGGCACAAGGGAGAAAACAACAAATGTGCCGCACGAACAAGAACAAGGCACCTGTGCGGTCACAACTTAGAAAATTTAATACGGTCGCCATCAAACGAAACGACCCGACCCGAACGCGTTTAGGCAGGCACCCTCACACGACGCGACACGACGTACATTACCGAACGAAGGCACAAGGGAGCAAACGAAAAACGGACTGCACGAACGTGCACAAGGCACCCGTGCGGTCACAACTTAGAAAATTTGATACAGCCGCCCTCAAACGAAATGACTCGACCTAAACACACTTGGGCGGGCTCCCTCACACGGCGCGACACGACGTGCATGACCGAATGAAGGCACGAACGTACAAAAGGCACCCGTGCAGTCACAACTTAGCAAACTTGATACGGCCACCCTCAAACGAAACGACCTGACCCGACCCGAATGCATTTGGGTGGGCGCCCTCACACGGCGCGCCCGAATGAATGAAAGCACAAGGGAGAAACTGGAAAACGGGCCGCATGAACGTGCACAGGGTACCCGTGTGGTCACAACTTAGCAAGTTTGATACGAACGCCCTCAACCGAAACGACCCAGCCCAAACACGTTTGGGCAGGCACCCTCAACCGAAACGACCCGACCCGACCCGAACGTGTTTGGGCGGGCGCCCTCAACCGAAATGACCCGACCCGAACGGGTTTGGGCGGGCGCCCTCAAACAAAATGACACGGCGTGCTTGACCAAACGAAGGCACAAGGGAGCAAATGGAAAATGGCCCGCACGAACATGCACAAGGCACCCGTGCAGTCACAACTTAGCAAATTTGATATGACCGCCCTCAAACGAAATGCCCGACCCGAGCGCGTTTGGGCGAGCGCCCTAACACGACGCGACATGGCGCGCACGACCGAACGAAGGCACAAGGGAGCAAATGGCAAACAGGCCGCACAGACGTTCACAGGGCACCCGTGTGGTCACAACTTAGCAAATTTGATACGGGCACCCTCAACCGAAACGACCCAACCCAAACGTGTTTGGGCGGGTGCCCTCAACTGAAACGACCCGACCCGAACGCATTTGGGCGGGTGCCCTCAACCAAATTGACCCGAACCAAACAGGTTTGGGCAGGTTCCCTCAAATGAAACGACACGGTGCACTCGACCGAACGAAGGCAAAAGAGAGCAAACGACAAATGGGCCGCACGAATGTGTACAAGGCATCCGTGCGGTCACCACTTAGAAAATTTGATATGACCGCCCTCAAACGAAAGGACCCGACCCGAGCGCATTTAGGCAGGTGCCCTCACACAGTGCGATACGGTGCACGCAACTAAATGAAGGCACATGGGAGCAAACGACAAATGGGTCGCACGAATGTGTAAAAGGCACCCGTGCGGTCACAACTTAGCAAATTTGATACAGTTGCCCTCAAACGAAACGACCCGACCTGACTCGAACGTGTTTGGGCGGGCGCTCGACCGAATGAAGGCACAAGGGAGAAAACGACGAACGGGCCGCATGAACGGGAAATCTCAGGAAGAAAGAATTGTTCAGGGCCTCCACCTAGCACCTAGCATGGTCTCCCCAGCTTCTTGGAAAGTTATCCCTAGCATAGGGGACACCATCAGGATCTTCAAACCTCCTCTAGAAGGATTCATCAAACTCAGCTTTGATGGAGCCTCGAAAGGAAATATGGGGCACGCAGGGGTTGGAGGGATTTTTCGAGATCATCATGGCACAACAAGATTCATATATGATGACTCCTGTGGCTTTGCCAGCAACAATGAGGCATAATTCATAGGAGTGCACCAAGGTCTCCTCTTGGCCATCAGGCTAGCATACAGAAAGCTAGTAATCGAAGGAGACTCTTAGTTGGTTACGAACACTCTCAAAAAACTTAATCAAGGAACGAATTGGGGCAAACTAAGCCAAATATGGCATACTTCTTCACATGTGTAGGGATTGGAGGATACAAACAAGAAATTTGATTATATCATTATCACCCATGTAAGGAGGGATGGAAACAGAGCAGTTGACCTCCTGGAACATTGTGGTTGCGCTCACCTTAATGAACCTATTGAATTAAGCATGCCTCCTAATCTCAGGGAGGAACGATGGATCAAGCTGCAGAGCATCAAAGAGCAGGACAGGTCAGAGGGCAGAGCTCACCCATAGTTCTCGGACTCAGCTCCCTGATCGGGGTGTAATGAAGAAGATCAACCTTCCCATCAGTGTTAATGGTAGTGTCCCTGGGGTTGAAGCCAACCACCTTCCACATGAGTTGCAAGGGCGCCAAGCTGTATTGTCGCATGCAGCACGAGGTAAGGTAGCGGGACAGAGGCCCGCTCATGGAGCTTAAAACAGGGTGGAGGAAGGCGTGGGGGTTTTTTTATGATGAAAGACTTTGGTGCAGGCACGACAGCGGGATAACAAACCTCCATTGCACTTCCACCACGATGAAACTCAGGTATGTGCTTGGTTTCCTCTCCCTTGTTCATGCCATGTTTATGTTTTATGATTTGGGCCGGTCTCTATGGGAGCCTAAGGTGATTAAGCTGGACTGGTATAGTCTTCTACTGGGTAGGGGAGAGCGGAACCATTACGACTTTAGTTGGGGGAAGGTTGGGGTTCTTTTGGCTCTCTGCTTCTATGTCAAATTAGGAATTGGGCATGGCCTCAACTTGCACCCGAGTGTGAGTTTGTCAGGTAAGGGATGCCAACAATATGGAATGGTGAGGGGTCGGGAAATCCTGCCAGGGTATAGAGTCAAGGAGTAGTCATGGGTTGTGTTTAGTTCAAAGGCTTTGCTGGTTTATACCACCTTGAGCTACTTGGGCTGAGTGCGCATGAGGAATGGGAGAGGGAATTCCACCCAGGCCCGAGCAATGGGCAGCGACGCCTCCTTTGTCAATTTCGAGGGTGGGAGGTATGACGAGAGAGAGGACACCAGAAGGGAGGTTAGGAGATTGAAGGAAGGCATGAGCTCTTTGGGTTATGGGGATAATTTATGGGGTGTGTGCGACCGTCAGGGACAGGGGGTGGCAGAAATTAAGCAGGGTATGAGGGCGATGGGTCCGCAGAGGGACAGGAAGAGGAGAAGTCCTAGGAAGAGGCCCCTGGGTCACCTTTATTCTGATAACTGGGATGCATGGACCTTTTATCGTTTTCATTATATGGAATTATGCCTTTGTTTGATTGTGTGGATAGGTCACCTACCCAGAAACCTAGTCAAATATTGTGGGATGACATGCTCCAAGATTCCTGCAGCTCGCAACCATTCCAAGAGCCCTGCAGCTTGAGGTCGTGGCTGGAAAGATAAAGGGAAGGCGGTAGAAGCCCAACCCAGCTCACCCCCGAGCAAGCCGAGAGGAAGGAGGCCTGCAATCGATGTGATCCAAGAGGTAACGAAAGCATACCATGAGAACACATTAGAGGAAATTCAAAAGCTCATTGAAAAATGGGAAACTGACATAAATAGACATGCAGAGACAAAGATGGATACTAAGGAATGGAGAGGTTTAATACCAGATTTGGGACAAACAAGGGGCAGACTAACATAATTCAAGCAGACACTGTATCTTTATTGGTCGATGAAGAGCATCCTTGGCAAAGCCTTGTAGCAAATCTGTATAAGCCTAGTGAGATTAGCCCAAGACTTCCCAGACTACAAGAGCGAGTTTGATAAGACCAAGTTCCAGCTGAGGAAACAGGATGGGTGCCTCGAGCGTATTGACTACCACCTCTCGTGTATTTCCAACCCTTTTGAGCAGGCTGGTACCTCGGTTCAGGATCCGACACCAATGGAGTCAGCCTCGGTTCTAGACGAGGTTGAGTAGTTCATGACTATTTTAATTTTCCTTTTTGCTCAGTGTTTATATGTGGCTAACATTTAAATTTCAAGGATCTAATAAATATGTTAGTCAATCTATATTATATGTGAGTATCCAGGCTTTGTTTGTTTGGTATGACAGACTCAAAACCTTATTTTTTTGGATGGCATACCATGCCATCAGGTGGCCAATACACTGGGTTCCTCACTCAAGACAGGTTGAGACCACCAAACTGGTAAATCTAGTTGTTTTTTGTTTATAAAATGAATGAAAAGGGAGTCCTACCAAGCTTACAAAAAAAATGCTATAAAATGTATAAAATTAATAACAATAACAAATTCTAAAATTACATACATACATATATGTAATGAAATAATAAAAAATATACTAAGTATAATATAAAAATGCAAACCATACTATACCATATGCAATACTATTGGATTCTCAATGCCATGAGCCCATAAAACACTATCATTAAGTTGAAGAAAAATTTAATGGCACATGTACATATTATAGCTCTATCAACCTATGTGTCTCCTTCAAGCTCCATAGCACGATGGAGCTATGTAGTTTAATTCAGGGTTTTATTTAGTCCTATATGGACCTTTTAAAAGCTTTGATGGAGGGCTTAAAAAATACCCTCACACAGATACATTCAACCTTTGGAATAGAAGTTCTTCCAAAAAAGAGTAACCCAACTCCATCGAATTCACCCTTATTTTATTTTGAAATTACAATAATATAAAAATATTTATCTTAATTGGCTTATTCATAAAATAAATAATTATGTAATATGGTTTTGTGTATTTATTTTTTCATGAGAATAATATAAAAAGTAAATAATTGAAATAAAATATTTAGAAAACAATTACTTTGAATTTGTTGTATTTATGGTGCAAAATGAGAATAATATAAAAAGTAAATAATTGAAATAAAATATTTAGAAAACAATTACATTGAATTTTGGTTTTACATGTAAACATGACAAACAAATAAATATTATAAAATAAATATTTGTGAGTTTAGTTCTAATTTATATATTCATAATATAAATATTTGTAATTTTTTTATAGTTATGGTGACAATTCACATTAATAAATCCACTTGTACATGCCAACATGGCAAACACAAAGTTAACTACCCTACTTTATAGAACTTGACAATATAACATACACCACTTCTTTAAATATATGGTGATATACTCCACTTCCAATAAGATCAATAAAAAATTATTTCACTTTAACACCACATAGTAAGAATGGTGCTAACTTGTCCATCAAATATGGTGATTATATACTTCATTTTTAATATGATACATAAAAATTTACACCACATTAACACCACATAATGTAAGTGGTGCTAACTTATGGTGATATAATTTATTTTTAATATAATACATAAACATTTACACCACATTAACACCATATAACTTAAGTGGTGCTAACTTATGGTGATATACTCCATTTTTAATATAATACATAAACATTTACACCACATTAACACCACATAACTTAAGTGGTGCTAACTTATGGTGATATACTCCATTTTTAATATAATACATAGATTTTCTTGTTTGTACTCATCGTGCCCCCAGGACATAGTAATGTTGTGAAGGCCACAACCTTCCGAATAAATTCCATATTTAGTGTTGTATTTAGGGTTGTGGTAATCGGGATTCTGCTTAAAATACTGCAATTACAAGGAAGCCTCATTCAATCATCATTTCATGCGAGAATTGTCTTGCACAAAAAAAAATCTAGCTTCAAAAAAATCACTTTACCCATGAATGAACAATAGACTCATAAAATGCACATCCCAGTGGAAAAGTAAAAAGTATCACCTGTAGACATATTGTAGTATGAATTTAAGCATTTTGAAATCAAACCAACAGACTTATTTTAGTATGATATTAAGCATTTTGAAATCAAACCAAAAGTTACATGCAACATTATAAAAACCTTGTAAAAAATTCCTATCTTCATAACGTTCACCATCAGTTAGCCATAGTAGAAAGCAAGTTAAGAAATACAAAAATAAAAACAATTATTTCCAACAATAAGTGTCCTTACCCAAAACAGCCCATTGAGGTTGTTCTCCAAAGCTACGATGCAGCGTCACTTTACTCAGATCTGCAGTTCACACAATGTTTAATATAGATTAGGTTTTTTCTTTAAATTTAGTTAATGAAAAAATGGATCAGGATCATTACCATGAATTAACCCTGTCAAGTGCAACCAATCTTCATCTGGATAGTCCCTCCTGATTGCCTCTGATGTTTGTAGCAAATGCTCTATTTGGGGCTCGTCCAAATCTAGATCACTTTCATCCACAAACTCATTCAAGAGCTCACAGCACTCCCAGATGCTCATCACAGCTCTATCAAGCTTACTGTAATCTGCACGCTTTCTAACAGCCTGCATATCATAGATGAATTATACATTTAGAAAAAAACATCTAATCGACACTCTGTCTGTTTTCTCTAACACTAAGTGTTAAATGTTGAGATTTTTCAAGATTAATTTGGCTAAAAATCTCATGGATATGCCAACAATAGGATTTGTTCCTAGACTAATTGCATCAAATCCTGATGAGGAGATATTCTATCCTATTTTTGTGTGATAGAATTAATTATTCAATTTCTTCTCTCTTCTATAAATTGTAAGCCTGTAGAGGCAAGACATATGAGGTGTGAGGTGTGTGGAAGAGGAAGTGCAGATGTGCAAATCTTCTTTTGTAATCTCCTATTGATGAATAAGATTTTCGATACCTCTGTTTGGTGGATGTAGCCTAGATTGGTTGGGTGAACCACGTTAATTATTGTCTTCATGTTTGATTGATGGGTGTGTGATTAATTTGTTTTCCACTGTGTAAACTCTCACAATTGGTATCAGAGCTGGAAGAATTGTCGAGGTATCCTGAAGACAAATCAGAATTGTCGTGGTGAGTGCAGCCCAGAATTGTTTTGTTCTGCGTGGACTGTGGATTGCCATTGTTCTGCATGGATTGCCCATGATTAAGTCTAGAAGCTTTGGCTGCGTACGTGGTTTCTGCCGCTAAGCGGAAGGCGAAGCTGTGGGATTGCAATATAATTGGTCGATTTATTTGTGCGTGAATTGTGCAAATGAGTTTGCATGAAGGCTGAAGGTCGTTTGACCTACGTCCGAGAAGCAAAAGCCAGCGAAGCCATAAGCCGTGAGTTGAAGTGGAGGTTGTCAGCACTGTGAGCTAGAGGAGCCACAACACATGAAGGCCCAAACGAGCTTGCGTGAAGGCTGAAGGTAGCCTGCGTGAAGACCGCCAGAAGACTTGCGGAAGACTGCAGAACGAGCTTGCAGATCGAGGCCGCGTGAATTTATTTTTTGATGAGCTCTGTCCCGAGAGTTAAGAGGATCATGGGAACAACAAGAAATTGAGAATATATTTTTTTTTAAATTCATTTTTGATCCCATTTCTTTCAATTAATTTATGTGGTTCCCATCTGGTTCGGATTTCTAACACTGGATTTTCAAATTTAAATGAAATATAAATCTAAAGTGCTTTGAGAATAAGAAAGGAGGGCACTCTCGTCTTCAAAGTTCAGCAGCTATATTTGCTTTATGATCTACATCAATCAGGAGTAGAATCTTGCGTGAGGAGGCATGAGTAGATCAGCGTTGATCGATCTTCCTCTAGCTACCATTGCATCATGGTGGAGGAGCTTGAACATGGTATTCACTATGAATAATGCCATGTTTTTTTTTAAAAGGGCATTTTTATCAAAATTATTAATTTTGATTAAAATAAAATCTTCGTTTATTAAGATTTGAAATTATAAATTCTTGACACAAACTACTCAATAAGTCAAAAACTCAAAGTGCTCGGTTTGAGATTGAGAAGTTTAATGTGAGAAATAACTTCGAGATCTGGAAATTCAAGATGCACGATCTACTCGTACAACAAGGTGTGGCGAAGACACTTTTGGGAAAATCCAAACAACCTTACACCATGACAGATGACGAATGGAGTGAAATCGATAACAGAGCACTGAGCAGCATACGGTTGTGTTTGGCAGATGATGTGTTATTTAACATCGTGTCAAAGAAAACAGCTGCTGGTTTATGGACAAAGTTAGAAAAATTGTACATGACTAAATCTTTAACCAACAAGATTCTTCTGAAAAGACAGTTGTACAGCTTGTGCATGAAGGAAATTACATCAATAATTGATCATTTGAATACCTTTAATACTCTCTTGGTGCATTTAGATAGCATATAGGTAAAATTTGATTCAGAAGATAAAACTGCAACTTTATTATCTTCTCTGCCTGAGTCATGGAATCATTTTGTTACATCTATAAGTCTTAGCTCATCAGAAACCCTTGAATTTGATGATGTTGTTGGAGCTATGCTATCTGAAGAAACTAGGAAAAGGTCAAATTTAGAAACCTCTACATCAAAAGCAATGATGGTTAGAGGTCGTTCTAAAGAAAAACGCTTCAGTCAGAAAAACAACTCTCGGTCAAAATCAAAAGGGAAGAAGAGTAAGCTAAAATGCTGGTTTTGTGGCAAATCAAGACATTTGAAGAAGGACTGTTGGAAGAGACAACAAACATCTAAAGGAGACTCTTCAACAGAAAATAAAGAGGCAAACACGACAGATACAAGGTTCAAGTTCGACATCCGGTTCAGGTATTAGTGATGAAGTTCTATCAGTTAATTTGTTAAATCATGATCAACATTGGCTATTAGATTCTGGTGCGTCCAATCACATGTGCATTCATAAAGAGTGGTTAAATCTTATAAATCAATCAATGATGGAGTTGATTACATGGGTAATGATTTTTCATGTAATGTTGTGGGAATTGGAAGCATCCAGATTAAAATGTTTGATGGGACAAATAAAATCTTAACTGATGTAAGACATGTGTCTGAACTCAGAAAAAAATCCTATTTCTCTAGGAGTGTTAGACACAAATGGATATAAAACTTTTATTCAAGGTGGAGTAATGAAAATTTACAAAGGAATCCTATTGTAATGAAAGCAAAGAAGGTTGGAAATCTTTTTCAGTTAGAAGGAAGAACATAGTCAAATTATGCTTCTACTGTATTTGAAAACGATAGTGATTCTATTCAACTATGGCATCAACGATTGGACCATATGAGCGAAAGAGGATTAAATTTTTTATCTGATCGTATGTTACTTCCTAGTTTAAAATCTTCTAAGTTAAATTTTTGCAAACATTGTATATATGGGAAACAAAGCTAGTAGAAATTTAAAACTGGAAAACATACTAGTAACAAAATCCTTGATTATATCCATTCTGATGTTTGGGGTCCATCTCCTTCAACCTCATATGGAGGATCATCATATTTTGTATCTTTTATAGATGATTTCTCTAGAAAAGTATAGGCCTACATGTTAAAAAGAAAGTCTAATGTATTCACATTTTTCAAGCAGTTTAGAGCATTAGTAGAAAATATCACTGGAAGAACCGTTAAATATTTAAGAACTGACAATGGTGGTGAGTTTACTTCAAAGGAATTTGATAATTATTGCAAGGAAGTTGGGATCGAAAGACATAGAACTACTGCTTTTACTCCTCAACAAAATGGAGTTGTTGAATGCATGAACAAGACTCTATTAGAAAGAGCAAGAAGTATGCTTAGTAACGCCAATTTGCAGAAGGAATTATGGACAGAAGCAGTATATACGGCTTGCTATTTGATAAATCGATCACCATCAACTGCAATAGGATGCAAAATTCCTCAAGAGGTATGGAAAGGTCATCCTTGTGATTATTCTAAATTGAAAGTTTTTAGTTGTGATGCATATGCTCTAATTCAGAAACATTAGCATTCTAAATTAGATCCTAAATCAAAAAGATATATCTTTGTTGGATATGGTGATGGGATTAAGGGATACAGGTTTTGGGATCCTACTACTCACAAGATCATAATTAACAGAGATGTTAAATTCAATGAATCTTCACTTGATAATCTAGATGTAGACAATAAATTGAAACAGGAAAATGTACCTAAGTTTCAACATATTCAGTTTGAAACCAGTTCAAATACTGATGATAGTAAAGATGAACAAGTTTCAGATGCAGATCATGAAGATGTTCCTACAAATAATAATCAGCAAATTGTGGAAGAACCAGAAACATCTTTGAGAAGGTCCACGAGAATCAGACATCCTCCTAAAAGGTATGATGATTATGTTACTTCAGTTGCTTTAACCGCTAATGATGATGAACCTTTATGCTATCAAGAAGCTGTAGAAGGTTCTAACAGTGACATTAGACAAGAATGCCACATGGGACCTCGTAGAACTTCCCAATGACAGAAAAACTGTACGGTGTAAATGGGTTTACAAATTGAAAAGGAGCGTTGATGATAAAGAAAACAGGTACAAAGCGAAGCTAGTCGCAAATTTTTTTTCTTAGAAAACAGGAATTGACTTTCGTGAGATATTTTCACCAGTGGTTAAAATTGTTTCAATTCGGATTGTCTTAGCATTAGTTGCTTTACGTGATTTAGAATTACAACAACTAGATGTTAAGACTGCATTTTTACATGGAGATTTAGATGAAGAGATTTATATGGAACAACCTGAAGGGTTTGTTTAAAATCGCAACAAGAAATTTGTCTGCAGGCTCAAGAAATCATTGTATGGTCTGAAGCAGTCGCCTCGATAATGGTACAAGAAATTTGATTCTTTCATGATGAGCCAAAATTATATAAGAAGTGAATATGATCATTGTGTTTACTTTAAGAAATTAAGTAATGGCATATTCATTATCTTAGTGTTGTATGTAGACGATATGCTTTTAGCAAGCAAAAGCATAACTGAGATCAACAGGTTAAAGGCTCAGATTGCTAGGACATTTGATATGAAAGATCTAGGAGTAGCAAGACAAATTTTGGGCATGGAGATTTTCAGAGACAGGAGCAATGGTACGCTGTGGTTATCACAAGAGAAGTATATTGAGAAAATACTCTTAAGGTTTAGTATGAACAATGTGAAACGAGTTTCAGTCCCTTTAGCTTCCCATTTTAAGCTTTCTTCAAGTTTATGTCCTAACACAAATGAAGAAATGAATATATCTCTCAAATACCTTATGCTAATGCAGTAGGAACTTTGATGTATGCGATGGTTTGTACACGTCCAGATATTTCACATGTAGTTGGAGTTGTTAGTAGGTATATGGCAAATCCAGGAAAAGAACACTGGGAAATAGTGAAATGGGTGCTTCGGTATCTGAGAGACACAAGTGATTATTGTATCACTTATAACAGAAGTAGTGAATTTGTTTGCGGATATGTTGATTTCGATTTTGCAAGTGATTTGGATAAGAGAAGGTCAACTTCAGGATATGTCTTTATTCTTGCAGGTGGAGCTATTAGCAGGATGTCAAAGCTACAAAACATTGTTGCTTTATCCACTACAGAAACAAAATACATAGCTGCTTCACATGCTTGCAAAGAAGCGGTTTGGTTGAAAGGTTTGTTTGGTGAGTTTGGTAGGTTGCAAGACAACATTAAGTTATTTTGTGATACTCAAAGTGCAATTCACTTGGAAAAAAATCGAGCCTATCATAATAAATCAAAGCATATACCTATAAAGTACCATTTTGTAAGATAGGTTATCACTGAACGAGGAGTCTCTCTTGAAAAAGTGCATACAAAGGAAAATTGTGCAGACATGTTCACGAAACCAGTTTTATTAGAAAAGCTACGATGGTGTCTGGCTTCTCTTGGCTTGCAGAGAAAATGAAAATAAAACAAGAATGAGGTATCAGGCTAATTGTTGTCAAGGTGGAGATTGTTGAGATTTTTTTATATTAATTTGGCTAAAAATATCATGGATATGCTAGCAATAGGATTTGTTCCTAAACTAATTGCATCAAATCTTGATGAAGAGATATTCTATCCTATTTTTGTGTGATAGAATTAATTATTCACTTTTTTCTCTCTTCTATAAATTGTAAACCTGTAGAGCCAAAACATATGAGGTGTGAGGTGTGTGGAAGAGAAAGTGCAGACGTGCAAATCTGTTGTTGTAATCTCCTGTTGATGAATAAGATTGTCGATACCTCTGTTTGATGGATGTAGCCCAGATTGGTTGGGTGAACCACGTTAATTCTTGTCTTCATGTTTGATTGATGGGTGTGATTAATTTGTTTTTCCGCTGTGTAAACTCTCACATTAAAGTTAATAAAAATGTGTGGAACATATATATAGCATAAATAATTTCCAGACTAGTTAGTTATAATTTTCTATGATTTTTCTATAAAAAAATAGTTAAATTTTACTTTTATAAAAATAATTAGCTTAAATTTTATAATAAAAAAATATAAAATATTTTACCCCAATAATTATATAAAATTATTATAAATTTCATTAATTTTACAAATAAATCAATAACTATTTTATGGTTTGTATATTAAAAACTGATAAAATTAACTAATATTTTTAAACTTTTATCTTTAAAATTTTCTTCATTGATTTACTCAAAAAAATCCCAAACATTAATTGAGTAGAAACCAGCATACCAAATGAAACACAGCGTTTGACAAAGCTCACCGCGACTCAATGAATTTAATGCTCAAGTACATCACACTTAAATAAAACTTGCTGGCCTAATCTTTAGAAGAGGAAACAACCCTGAATAGATGGAACTGATTTCTAAATGCACACTCCCGTACAACAAACCAAAACTAAATCTATTTCTAGATTATTCTCACATCCTCCCTTAATGGAGAAATGGATTTTCTACAATACCTAATGGACTTCTAAAAACTTCAAATTTGATTTTACCAAGGGGCTTAGTAAATATATCAGCCACATTATCCTTGGTGTTACAAAATATCAATTCAATTTCATTCGACTCAATTTTCTCACGTACAAAGTGGTACTGTAACTCAACGTGTTTTGTTCTAGCATGGTAAAGTGGATTATGTGCTAATTTGATAGCACTCTGATTATCACAACTGATACATGTTGAACCACTTTGCGTCTCTTCAAGATCTGCAAGAATTCTCCGCAACCAAATAGCTTCACAGGTGGCATTGGTCAAAGCTTTGTACTATGATTCTGTTGATGATAAAGAAACAGTTGGTTGTTTCTTACTACTCCAAGATACGACCCCTGATCCAATATGAAATGCATAGCCAGAGGTAGATCGTCTGTCATCTGGATTTCCTGCCCAATCTGAATCAAAAAAACCTGTCAGTGCAACATCAGATTCATCAGTATACATAATACCTAAATTCACTGTTCCCTTTAAGTATCGGAGAACTTTCTTTGCGGCATTCCAGTGATTTCCTGAAGGCTTAGCCATGAATTGACTAAGGATACTGACTGAATATGCAATGTCTGGTCTGGTAGTGGTGAGATAGTTCAAACTTCCCACTAACTGACGATATAATGTTCCATCTGCCTCTTTCGATCCATCTTCTTTGTACAACTTTGCATTATGTTCTAAGGGAGTTGACATAGCTTTGCAATCTGTCATATTGAACTTTTTAAGAATCTCCTTAGTATATTTGCTTTGAGTGATCAAAGTTTTACCAGGCTCTCTCCATACCTCAATTCCTAAACAGTAATGCAATTCACCCAAATCTTTCATTTCAAATTCCTGTGACAACTGAACTTTAATTTCTTCAATTAACTTGTGAGCACTCCCTGTGATTATGAGATCATCTACATACAAAGATATTAAAGCAACATTTCCTTTTTCATCTTTCTTAACATACAAGTTAGGATCATTCTTGCTTTTCACAAATCCATTCTGAAGAAAGAAGGTATCAATCTTTACATACCATGATCTCGGTGCCTGTTTCAAACCATACAATGCCTGTCTTAACCTGCAAACCAGATGCTCCTGTCCCTGTTTGACAAACCCTTCAGGTTGAACCAAATAAACTTCTTCCTTTAAATCACCATTTAGAAAAGCAGATTTGACATCCAATTGATGTATATTCCAATTATGTTTTGTGGCTAAGGCAATGAGTAATCTAATTGTATTCAACTTAGCTACTGGTGCAAAAGTGTCTTCATAATCAATTCCCTCCTTTTGAGCATATCCTTTTGCTACTAATCTTGCCTTAAATTTATCAATTGTACCATCTGCTTTAAATTTCAATTTGTACAACCATTTGCTTCCAATTGGAACTTTATTTTCAGGAAGTTCCACTAATTCCCATGTTTGATTTTTTATTAGAGAAGCATACTCATCATTCATAGCATTAATCCATGATTCATGTTGTTTAGCCTGCTCATAATCAATTGGTTCTTCAACATTCATTATGTTAGACATTAAGGCATAGTCTCTATACCTTGCAGGAAGCTGAGTCTGTCGGGATGATCTTCTTGGTGCTTCAATGCCTGTGGGTGTTCCATCCATGATTCGTCGGCTTTGAGGTGAATCACCCCCTTGTGATGACTCACTGCTGCTAGATGTGCTCATACTGCTGCTATCATCCTGATCCTGTACCTGTACCTGTACCTGTTCCTGTTCCTGCTTAATCAAAGTATCAAGTTTGATATGTGCATCATTAGATATATGCCATGCATCATTCTTTGTATTACTTTTATCAGCCTGCTCATGAAACAGCACATCACGACTTGCAAATAGTTTATGGGAACTTGGATCAAACAATTTATAGGCTTTCTGATCCACACAATACCCAATAAAAACACACTTGATTGACTTGGCATCAAGCTTTCTTCTGTTAGCCTTAGGAATATGTGCAAAGGCAGTACATCCAAAGACTCTTAAATGACTCACATCGGGTTTATAACCATGAAGAACCTCAAAAGGAGTTTGAAAAACTAATTGCTTAGTGGGACATCGATTCTTCAAATAAACAACAGTATTAATGGCTTCTGCCCAGAAACCATTAGAGATGTTCTTACCTTGAAGCATACTACGAGCAGATTCCACCAAGGTTCTATTCCATCGCTCAGCAACACCATTTTGCTGAGGGGTATGTGGTACTGTGAACTGTTGTTGAATTCCATTAGATTTACAATAGGTGTTAAATGCTTTTGACTTATATTCACCCCCTTGATCAGATCTGAGTATTTTAATGCACTCGCCTGTTTGTTTTTCAACCATAGTTCGAAACTCTTTAAAATACTCAAATATGTCACTTTTCCTTCTAATGAAATAGACCCAGGTATACCTAGATCTATCATCAATAAAAATAACAAAGTATGAAGCACCACCAAGAGACCTAGTTTGCATAGGTCCACATACATCAGTGTGAATTAATTCAAGTATATCATACTGTCATTTCTCGGTATGAACAGGAAACTCTTCTCTATGCTGCTTACCAAGTGCACAAGCTTCACATGGTAAATGTTCACACTTCATAACAGGAAGAACTTCAACCATTGATTTCCTTTGCAACAACGATAAATCATTGTAATTTAGGTGCCCATACCTGTGATGCCATAATTCTGCTGTCGATGTCTCTTTGGATGTCAATGCAACATGGCGCTTCACTGTCACATCCAATCTGTATAATCCTCCAACCCTGGTACCTGTAGAAACAACCTTGTAGTGGTCCTGAACATCTTTCACAATACACCCAAGTTTACCAAATTCAACTTTTAAATGATTATCAGTGATAGTGGAAACAGATATCAAATTCTTTCTGAGAGCAGGTACATACATCACATTATGAATCTGTCGCATTTGTCCATTAGGTAAGTACACATTTATTATGCCATAGCCTTGAACTTTAAGTGACCTGTCATCTCCTAGGTAAATGTGTGTACCATCAGATTTCTCATAATATTTATCATACCATTCTTTATTACAAGTCATGTGTGCCGATGCACCAGAATCGATGAACCATGCATTCTCATCATCAGTTTCACCAGACAATGCAGCATCAGAAAGAAATAACTTAAGATTTTTAAATCCATCATTCACTGAGGTGTCTCTGTTTATATAATTTCCATTATGCCTTCTATGTCTTTGATTTGATTCATTATTCTTTCTCCTATAGCAATCTTTAGCCAGATGTCCAGGTTTTCCACAATAATCACATTCAATGTTCTTCTTAACATAAGAATCAGGAGGTGCCATACCTTTCTGCTTTGCTTGAAAACGGCCTCTGTTCCTGTCCCATGGTCTCCCTCGGAATGGTCTTTTGCCTCTTGCAGTCAAAGCCAAATCAGAACCATTTGACTCTAGGTCAAAATTTTTCATGCGCTCTTCTTCTTGAAGAAGGATTCCAGCCAATTCGTCAAATGTAGGAGGTGTCGGTCTAGCTGAGAGAGCTGAAATAAAGACTTTATAGTCTGGAACTAACCCCTTCAAAGCAACAGTTACCAAGTCTGTACTGGACACTTTTTCACCAATATCACCAAGCTTATCACTGAGGTCTTTAATTCGGGAAACAAAATTGCTAATGCTCTCATTGGCTTCCATTTTAATAGATAGCAGCTTTGTTTTTAAAAATAAAATACGGTTTGCATTAGTAGTTTCATACAAACCTTTAAGCGTGTCCCAAGTCGCCTTGGAAGTTTCACAGTCCCGAATGTGAGGAATAATATTGTCCTTCACTGACATGCGTAGCAGCACCCTTGCTTTCATTTCACGCTTCTCCCAATCTTGAGTGGCAACAGGACGTTGAGGCTTGGGCTCGTCACCTTTGACAATCGTCCAGAGATTGTATGCCTCCAGTACTGTTATGAGCTTAAATTTCCAGTTTACATAATTTTCTCCATCAAGTTTTGAAGACTCATTTAAATATGTATCTGCAAGGGGATTAGCCATTTCTCCACCAAATTGCAAGCTTTCTGACACACTCTATTTAGTTTGATGTTTTTTTTTTTTAAAAAAAAAACTTCAAACAAATCTTGCAAAATTGCTCCCCTCTTGTTACAAAAAAAAAAAAAAATGATGAGAACAAATATGAATTTGTTCAACTGTCAAGCAAAAACCAATAAAAAAAACCTTTAATATTTTGCTATGCTCCAATGCACAACAAAAAAAAACTTTGAGAATTCGCTGCCACACAAAATTGTTTCAACTGCCTTTTTGTTGTTTTGAATGTAATCAAACCGCAAATGCTGCCACATGAAACCGTTCACTGTTCGGCTTCAAACTGAAAAACAAATATGAACAGCAAACTCCACGCAATTAAATATATTGCTGGATGTGCAAACAAATAAATTGCAGTGATAAGGGCAGCTTTCAGGCGTAAACGCAGATCTTATCGCTCCACATTCTCACAGAACCGCACCGCAATTGAATGAATTAAACTATGGATAACTCGACCTGGAACATTACTGGCAACGTAAGCTCCTGCGCAGACAACGTATGTCAATTAAAACCGCTGTCACAAACTCCGTGAGCTTGAACTGATGCTGGCAACGGAGGTCCACTCCAACGCACAGCAAACAAAAGAGGGGTCCTTGACTGGGTTTCGAAAGTGGAGTATCTACTCCAATACCCAAGTTACAAACCAAACGCACAGCAGAAAATACCTCCGCGTGCCTGAACACCTGACCACGTTGTGTGATCGCCAGCGAAAATTGAATGCGGCTTATGCAAACTCGATCAAACGCCTCCACGAACAGCACTAACTCTGCTCTGATACCAAATTAACAAAACTACACGGCCAAGAACACCAGCAAACGTGAGACAAAGCTCACATAATTCAATGAATTTAATCGCTCAAGTACATCACACTTAAATAAGAAACTCACTCACCTAATCTTCCTGAAGAAGAGGAAACAACCCTGAATAGATGGACCTGATTTCTAAATGCACACTCCCGTACAACAAACCAAAACTAAATCTATTTCTAGATTATTCTCACATAATTAGTATATTTATAAACACTAATTAACATATTTATAATTTACAATATATGCATGTATAATCTATATATAAGAAAAAAGAAAAAGAGAAAAAATAGTACTTACAAATTGAGGTCTGATTGATGTGATTGATTCTGTAGATTTCCTCTACGCTTGCTTGGATTTCCTCTACGCCTGCTTTCCGGTCGCTTTGTTCATTGAAGTTCCTATTAAACAAAAGAAATTCTAATTAGAAACAAAAATAATATGCAGCAATGGCAATACATTGTTTAAAATTCTATTTGGAAACAAAAATAATATGCAGCAATGGCAATACAGTTTTTTTTTGTTTTAAATAACAATTACGGGAGAATATTTCTTTAAACAAATGTAGGGAGCAAAGGTACAGCACTGAAAACGTTATCAAAAGAATTAGATTAAATGCAGGGAGCAAAGGTATAACACTGAAAACGCTATAAAGTGAATTCAGAATACTGTTAAAACAAAGTCTGGCATATATGGAACCAGTACAAACAGCGCTAGGTACAAAAATTTCAAAAAAAAAAAGCCTCCGTATAAACTCTTTGTTGAGAATTGTTGAGAATTCAGTGTTAAAAGTAATTAGAAATGTCATCTCGGTGCATTTTGTGATCTGAAAGTCATTGGCTTACAAAATAAAATAGTAGAAAAAAACTCAGATATATTAAAAAGATGATGTTTACTAGTCTCAATATGTTTTTTTTTTTTTTTTTTGTGATTTTGATGATTTAAATGTCTCTGAATATCTCTACATAATAGTTTCTTAAACTAAAAATTCAGATTAAATCAAAATCAATTTAACAAACATATAAAGAATAATCAAAATTAACCAGAGTATATTTTGGTCTGAGTCCTCATGTTCAATATCCAGCACTTCCAAAATTTGAAATTTTGTATATTAATTTGTCTATATTCTGTTCAATAACCAAATTACCTTGTTAGGTAATAAATAAATTATAATATTATTTATAAATAAATTATAATATTATTTCTATGGTATTGTTTCTCCTTGAATATATGGTAAATTTCAAAATACAGAAAAGGTTTAGCTGAAGAAAGTGTGAGATGAATAAAAGTGGTTTGTGATAACATATAATTGTCTTGTTTGCTAATGAATAAATTATGATATTTGTTTATTGTTTTTTCTGGAATATATGGTAAATTTTGAAATTTAGAAAAGTTTTAATGGAGGAAAGTGTGAAATATATGATATTGTTTATTGTTTTTTTAAATATATGATATATGGTAAATTTTGAAATTCAGAAAAGTTTCAATAGAGAAAAGTGTGAAATAGACAAAAGTGGTATGTGTTAATATATGATTTATTGGAATAAATATGAAATTTATAAGAAAGATAATTAAAAATATTATTTTCAATGTATGTGATAACATATGATTTATTGGAATAAATGTGAAATTTATAAGAAAGGTAATTAAAAATATTATTTTAATGTTGTGAAAATTTTAGGTTATAATTAAAATAAATACAAATCTCCTTTTAAACGTAAAATTTTAGAAAATGTTTACATTTAAAAATAATAATTCTTTTTGTTTCTTGATATATCTACAATAAAAATGAATATATATATATATATATATATATATATATATATATATATATATTTGAAAGTATTACAAATTTTTATTACACATTGAATTAAAAAACTTAGTAATGGAATAAGACCTCTTTTCATATTAAGAATGTAATAAAAGCCATACAATTAATATTAAACATTTTTTGATATTAATATTTTTTCAATATTATATTTCAACTTTATATTAAAAATGTAATAAATTATATATAAGAAATTTTTTAATTAATTTTTTTATATATATAAAATTGATATAAAATTATGTTATTTAATATATATGAGAATATTTTGCTTATGACTGATAGTAAATATTTTTTGTCATTAATATATGTTTGTTTTAAACTTTACATGTCCGCTAATCATGAAATGAAAGTGAAATAAATAATATCAATGATTTTACTTTTACATATCATTTATCTACTCTATATTATTATTATTATTATTATAATTTTTTATTTATTAAAATAAACATTTTGTATTTACCTTATACCCTAAAACAAAAATTTATTTAGTAAATATTTGTAAACAAAAAATCTCCTCGGCATCTATCAACACAAACGATTTCCATACCTTTTAAGCAATTAACCATTCTGAGAGATCGTCTTAATTTTAATTTTAGAGATAAGATTTATCATTGGCTATAAAAATGATTTAGTCATTATTTTAATTTGGAGATTATTTTAGTTGATATTAATATGGGTTAGTCACGGCTGTAAAAATTAGTGAAATTATTTAATTGTGGTTTATCTTAAAAATCTATATCATTGAATGTTAGCCAGCTCAATGACAATTGAGTGTTGATGGCCATTATTGTGGTTGAGAGTTTCTTTTTAAAACTCAAATTCTTTATAAAATCAATTTGATTTCTTTAATATATTTTTTAATTGTAAATAATAAAAAATATTTTTTTTAATAACGAAGATAATTTTCAAAAAAGTCAATTAAATAAATATTAAACATTTTAACAATTATATTTATATGACACGCAAAAAGGCATGATACAGTGTAATAAAATATAGATAGGCTAAAATTGCCTAATACTATGTAGTTAAAAATATATGAATAATATTACAAGTATATATTTCAATTACGTTAATTTAAAATTATAATATTCCTGACTAACCTGAATTCATATCCGAAAGCGTTTTTTCCTGGCAAAACGAATCCACCATCCAGGACGAGAATGTTTCCAAGCCCCTCGTTACTATTTTGGATTTCATTTTCCTGCGTCCTCGCTGCAAGAAAAATAAAATAAAAATATATGTAAAAATTCAGTATATCAGATTTATTTTATTTTTGCTATATCATTATTGATATTTAAAAAAATATAAATTCCTTCATATAAATCTTAGATTCGAAAGAAATTAAAGAAAAATGTTGAATAAACGGATATATTTATTTAATTTGGTGATGCAGTCATCCACAATACTTAATTGTTTAGTCTTTTCTGCCCTTTCTCTGTTTTATAAAAATATTGATATCATAATATATTCTCTCATCCGCAGACATGAACAGCACTTCCCGCATTACACTGTCAATCTCAGAATGGAATTCCAAGGTTTAACTGCTCCTTTTTCCGCTTTAACAAATAGTTTGTAAATTGCTATTTTTAATTTGTTATATGAATTTTTTTTAAGTTGTCTATTTTTTTTTCAGAAAGAAAAAAACGCCGTTTTATATCATGAAAAATAAAAATAGTGCATAATAAAGCATAAGAAGTGTAGTGAATAATCACTTCCAAAAATATGCAACATTGCCCCTAAAACCAAAAATAATGTGATCTGGCAAAACATACCCATCACATGAGACTCATAATCAAGTAGAGAATTGTTGATAATGTCTGAAAAGATCCCCCAATTGCCAATTGAAGTAGCATGGAGAGAAATGAGAAACATATACCAATCATGGAGACAGTCCAGCACCGTAGAAGTGAACCCCTACCCACCAAATCGAAGAACAGAAATGGAGGATCAAACATATCTGTAGATATGAACCCATAGTTCATACACTACAGTCGTGACATCAATAACCACTCCATCGATAAGCCAGACGTCCCACGGCATTTACCGTAGCAGCATATGAAGCGGGGCATATAGTTGAACCATGAAAAACATGATAGAATCATATAAAGTCATCTGCAAAAAAACTATTCGCCCATGCCATATGAATTGAAGGAGAGGGAGAAAATCATTTGGAGACCCCAGGAGGGTCACAAGCTCTATCCACCCTGGGATCATCAGCTGAAAAAATAGGAACCTCCCTGAGGTCAAGAAGTTCATCCCGGAAGAGGGATTTTGTTTTCTGCCTCCCTTTGAAGTGTCTGGATGCAGACTTCGTTTTTTTCCTCACCGTAATATTGCAACCCGAAGCCGGCGAGATAACAATATCAGGATTCCTAGGGATGTTCTCAAATATAGTGAGGGCAGCCAAGTCAAGGTTCAGGTTGTTTAAAAGGGATTCGACATCACATCCAATAGTATTGATAGGTGATTCTGATAAGTCCCCATTCGCAATATTATGTGGAGAGGGAGGAGAGCGGGGAGGGGATGCACTTTCCAGGAGAGGCATGGACGGGGATGTATATAAAGAAGCAATTGTGGGGAAGGTTTGATGGTGGTCAGCAATAGCAGTAGAGACATTAGGTGAGTCTGATAAGTCCACCTTTTCGGTATTATGCGGAGAGGGAGGAGAAGGGGGAGGGGATGCATTTTCTAGGGGTGGCATGGATGGGGAGGTATATAATGGCGCAGATATGGGACAGGTTTGATGGTGGTCAGCAAGAGCAGTAGAGGCATGCGGCATTTTATCCTTCCTCATGATTGTCGATCCAAGGTTTACTTCAGATTCAAATTGCATGGGCGAACCGGAATTCGCCGAGGGAGAAAAAATATTGTTGTTTTTATAAGTTGTAGGAGCCATCAGCTCCTTGTCTGGTGGAGATAACTCCGCATATTGTGCACTAACATTAGCAGACAATTCAATAGCATAATCAGCAAGAGTAGAAATACCTGATGGGAGGACACTTCGATGAACATTTGGAGTCAGCTCGCTATTAGCACCATCTGACCTTTGATTGCCCCTACGGGGCCTTCAATGCCATCGGGGGTAGTTTCCCATCAAATGTCCAGTGCTGTGACAAACCAAGCAGCGGAAAGGTATGCCCCAATAATCCACCCTTTTCCTATGTCTTCTCGAGCCCCAAACAATGTCAACATCCGCAGGCAAACTGCTAGAGAAGACCAATTCGACTAATATCCAGGCAATGCGTTTGTCACTGGCACCAAGAATACTAGGGTCGATGTATTTCATGCATCCAATGGAATTTCCAATGGCCCTTAATGCTTTGTCCGTCCAGAACTCCAACGGAAGGCCCGAGAGTTTTACCCACACCGACCTATTCTTAGGAGCCTCCAATATTGGATTAAAACCAAGGTACCAGGGCAGAAGTTGCAAGAAACTCTTTCCACGAACCCATGGCTTGTTAACAATCATGACAATTCAAATAAAAAAATTTCAAAAAATCAAATAACTGAAGTATATTTTTTTAAGGTTTCATCTAAGAGCAATTAGTAACTTAGTCTTACCGGTTTAGGAGCTTGGCCGCCACTACGTTCTACGTCTGAAGCTAGTCAAGACAAATCAATTAGAAGGGATCCCGATAGCTAATTAGTAAAGCCTAATCCATATAAGTTATGCAAGACAAATCCATTTAAAGCTATTCAGGACAAATCCATTTAAAGTGATCCCGCCAATTTATTAGCAAAGCCTAATCCACAAAAAACTATTCAAGACAAATTCCTCCAAAGGATCTAACATAAATTATCTAAGACAAATTCATGAGAAAGTCCCAAGCTCAATAAAGTCTAGGGATAGTCCAAGAAGATCAAATTCAAATACATCCAAAGGGATCCAGCTTATTAGCAAAGCCTAACCCTTAGGAACTATCCCAGACAAATCCACTAGAAAATCCTACCCTAAAAAAGTCTAGAGTATCCCAAAAACTCCTCCCATTAACAAAGACTCCAAAATCCAAGTAAATAGATTATCTTTCATGTAAAAAGAATATGAATTTTGGTGAGACTCAAACCTTAGTGGAGAAAATAATAGCACCTCTTCCCGACCAAAAAAACAAACTAAGAAGTGGCACAATGTTGTAATGCAACATAAATTAATTTTAGCTTCAGTAAGTATGAAAATAAGTTCAACTTAGATACCAGGATATCTATATCTATATCTCTATTAAAAAAACACCAATTTGTGATGATACCGAATAGAAAATCCTGAAAAAATGTTCATCTAAGGCTTCAAAGTGAAGCCCACGCAAAAATGTGCCGAGAATCTGACCTGATTTCTGGGTAGATCGGAGGTCGAAGAAGCTAAACTGAGAACGTATGAAACAAGGAGTCTGAAATCCAAAATTAGAGAGGATTCCTGGATGCAAAAGCAATGTCGCAAATTCGGGATTTTATAGTCCAATTTGCAGTGAAGTGGGACACTACATGTCCGATATGATCTCACTCCATTTTTCTTGCAATTAGTATTTTATTTTAATAATTAGGTTGCTCGTCAGTGAATATCGATGTGGTTTATTTCATGCAATTTATGGCATATCAAACTTCCAGCAGTTAAAACTATCAAACAACGATAAATATAGTTTCAAGAGTTTATTACTAAACGAAAAATTGATAAACATGCTCTTCGGTGTCCTTTACCCATGAAATTACCCAACTATCGCGGTACTTCGTGAAAATTGAGTAAATAGGTTTAATATTCACTATTAAAAAGTAATTAATTTTCTTATTTATCAAGTTATTTATCAAGTTATATTTATTGTAATTATTAATAATTATTTCTTATATTTTAATAGTGATGAGGCACGCTGTTACAGCACCTTATCATAAGTTCAGTTCTCTTCTTCCATAGGGGTGATGTATTTGGACATGTTGATAAAAGAGATGTAGTCCTACCAAACTTACAAAAAGAAAAAAAATATCTTTTTATATTAAAAATGAAATCGAATAGTGTTTAAAGATATAAAACTCATTAACAGG
>JAXQQM020076171.1:0-134183 GCA_034641835.2 Pinus albicaulis | reverse complement strand
TGTTCTTGCTATTCGAATGGATTTTTGTAATTTGGCTACAGAACACAACCTATTTTGCAGCTAATCATGGGTTCCATAGCTAGTTTCATGGTCTGAAAAGTTCCAGGGTTAAAATGGAGAAATGAGCCACATGGACATTTGTAGAATCATCTCCACATGGATTTCGTCCTATCTACTTGATCGAGATCAATATAAAAGGATGCCTGAGATCGTGGTCAAAGTCCTAGCTGAGAACAACAAGACCCTTGATTTTCTCTATCATGGCAAAACAAGAGTTAAACAGTCAAATTGAAATTCTATAAGTCGGTTAAGAGTAGCCACCTGTAGGCATAATTAGGTCATAAACAATTATGTTTGTTTTATTTAAATACTGGTTGTACAGAACCGAGATTAAGCAAGTTTTAAGTTAAGTTTTTGCTGGAACGCTGTGTATTGTTTTAAGACTTTGTTCTATTATAATACAAGGATTGTGTTCATGACAATGATATCTTAAGTGTGAATTTAACCAGCTAGGATCTCAACCGAATCTGTTGCAGAGGGCCCCTGCACAGGAGGAGGTTTTTCGTTCATTCTTTTAGTTTAATTTCCTTACTCTATTTTTTTCAATTTTGTTTCTGAATAGATTAATGTTACATTTCAGTTTTGATTAGTAGCATAGAATTAGATTGTGAATGTATTTCTAGCATCAATAGAATAACTATATAATCATTAATCTTCTTAAAAAATTTCGTGAGAATACATCTATCTGTTTTCAAATTGGAATAAGTCTAAAGCAATAAGACTCAGAGTTATCTAGTATCCTTTACTGTTTTCTTATTTACTTTCTTAGATTAGAAATATCAGTCAATTGTATCAATGGATGTTCTTAACGATTATTTGAAGAATATGATTCTAAATTAAATGATTGAATATTTGATTCATACAGTTATTGAACTTTCTTCTGCAAACTTTACTTGATTTCTAGGACATTAGAAACTAAGGTATAATTGATTGATTACACAAAATCTCAAGAGGATAATACTTCATATTGAATACTAGAGTAATCAAACATACATTAGTTGTTTACAATCAATTGAGCTTTAACTTTGCATGCTTTTACATTTTATTAGATCCTCATTTAATTGCATCATTGGATGTTCTTAAAAGTCATTCCAAGAAGTTGATTTGATCATATTTCTAGATTGAATGATTGAATATTTAATTCATACAATTACTGAGTTTTCCTTTGCACAGTTTACTTGCTTTTCTATATCATTAGAAACTAAGGTATAATTTGTTGCTTAACATAATCTCAAGAAGGTAATACTTCATATTGAATGCTGGAGTAGTTGAACATACATTAGTTTTTTACCTTTTCTTCTTTCACTTAGAATAGCATTGCAATTTGATTTATTTTTATGCAAATTAGTTTAACTTAGGAACACTTCCTTTTCTTCCTTATTAAAAATCATTAAGATTCATTTTATTTCTCCCATAGTTTTAGATTAACACTCTTAGATATAAAGAAAAAAACCCCAAAACAACATGAAAATACATAACAATGAATTAAGAAGAAGGTTAACTAAGCACATATAGTGCATCACACTTCATCAGTTTACAAACCTCGGTTGATAATTTCTGCAAGAAATTTTAGACATTAAATTGACTAAACATTTTGGTGCCATTGCCGAGGAAGTGTAATTAGATAGCTTCATTTCTTACATAAAAAAAAATGATATGTGTAGAGAAAGAGACTCTAGGGGTATATTCAAAGCTAGAGGTAGGGGTTTAATTCCTACAACACCACTCACTCCACCAAGACCATGAAATGATACACCTCCATCGCAAACTCATATTCCATACTTCACTAGCCATAGACTTCCTGAAGTCCTAAGGTCATAAATCCAATTAGGAGGATCTCCCACTTCATACACTGAGGTAGTCTTAGAGGATGAAGATCCTAGATCTCCAACAAAAGGAGTAACCTCTTTCACCTCTACAAGGGAACATATTTTAGCTGAAGAGTTAGAAATTCCTAGTGGAGAGGAAGAGGAGGAACCTTTCTTCAACATACCATTAATAGAAGAACCATAGGAAGAGTGGTTAACATTGCTAGTTGAATCTTATATTAGCTTTGAAGAATCTATAATGGTAGGAAGAGGAGAAGGAGAAGGAGAAATTATAAATGGAGAAAAGGTAATATTTGGAGAAGGTAGACGAAGAGGTAGAGGAAATGCAAGAGGAGGCAAAAGAAATAGGGAAATTGATAGTTCTTTTGGATTCCCTATAGTTGATGGAGAGACAAATGGCACAATGAAAAATATCTCACCTTCTGTCCTCCCAAATTTTCATGGATTAACAAGTGAAGATCCTGAAACCTTTTTATTTGAATTTGAAGTCTTGTGTAGAACTTACGATTATTTACAAGACTCTCGAAAACTTAAGTTGTTTCCTTCAACATTGAAAGGAGAAGCTTTAAAATGGTTCATGGGTTTAATCACTCAGTCTATCAGAACATGGAATGACATGAAGCAAGCATTTTTAGAAAGGTATTTGGATTATTGCATACCCATCAATCACAAGGATAATGTATTTAAAATGACGCAAAAAGCGGATGAGAATTTGGAAGATTTAATTAAAATGTTCAATTATAAAATAAAAAGAGGAAAAATGGAAAATTTAGATCAAGATACTTTAAAAGCTCTTTTATTAAGATCCATTAGATATGAATGGATATACATCCTCAACACGGTGGGAAAGGGGGATATCTCTAAAGTTCCATTATCTGACATTGGTGAATTATGTATTCATCTCTCAAGGGGAAAAGAAAAAACTGGGAAAAGTACAAGATATCCTTCTCTTGCTAGAGCAAATAAATCTGCAACTAGAATAGTAAGTAGGGCAGAAATTGGAAACATGATTGATGAATTTAAAATATATATTTTGGGGAGTTTTAGTGAACGGATAGACACCCTTAAATTAAAAAACAAGGAGAAAGTCAAGACTGATGCTTTAGCTATCTTCTGTCCTAACTGCAGAAAGACACATGCTTTAAGAGAATGTCCTCGTGATTCAAAAGTCATAGAGACATATATGATTTGTTTAGAAAGTCACGAAACTAAGAGTTTCCCTTCAATTCCAGGTCTTATGGTTGTTTTTCAAGAGGAAAGAACTTAAAATCCAACATAATCGCTTTTCTTCATCTCTAGAATACCATGGCAGGGGACACAAACTCAAGGCTTTAACAATCAAATGTATACTCAGCCCCCACCAAATAATTGGAATTCTTGGCAACAAACTTGGCCTCAATCTCAATCTCAATCTCAATATTTGGCACAATGAATGCAAAATCCCTATGGAGTATTCTTTTAATACTATCAATATCCTCCATCATATCCAAACTATCCTCCCCAACAAATTCCTCAACAAAATCAACAACTCTAACTCCAAAACCAAAATCCACAACTTTCATTACCATTTACACAAAGACCAAATCAACTACCTACCCAACCATTACCAAACCCCAATAATAAAAATCCTCAAAATACTTATATGATATAAGGATAAAAATTTCCAACCTGCATGATATATCCTCTATATCTTAATGATGCCAACTTAGATGTGGTAGGATGCTAGAAAAGAAAAGGCCTTTTGTAGTTATTCAAGAACAAGATAATTTTCAGGAAGATTCTCTACAACCGAATAAAATTTTTGAGGAGGGAACATCTCTTCAAAAATAGAATTCTAAAAGTGAAAAAACAAAAAGAACCAGTAAAATCAACTCCTATCATAGAGAAACCATCAATACTTACTTCTAAACCTCCTTTTCTTGAAATATTACAAGTTGATAAAGGGGTATAAAATCATATTATGTTGCCCAATTATGATTTTCTAGATGAATTGAAAAATGTATGCATCAAAATCCCTTTGTTACAGGTCATTTAAAGAGATTCCAATTCTAGCCAAAACAATAAAAGAGTTGAGCATGAAGAAACTGGGAAGAAAAATAAAAGAAATAAAAATAATTCAGCTAGTAGGAAAAATTGCAGACATAATGATGGGAAAAACTGCTATAAAAAAATATTTAGATCTAGGAAGTCTAGTTGTAAAAGCACATATCGATGGTGTTTAAATTCCAAATACATTGATTGATTTAGGAGCAACAATAAACATCATGAGCAAAAAAACCATGGAACAACACAAACTTCCTAGTCTTCTGTATACACATACATTATTGAAATGAGTGGACAGATATATAATCAAGCCAGATGGTGTGTTAGAAGATATTTCAGTATCCTTAGACTCTTGGGAGTATCCTATTGATTTTATGATCTTAACTCCTAAGAACAATCTAGGAGGACGTTCACTTATATTAGGAAGGCCTTGGTTGGCTACAACTGAGGCTTTCATTAGCTGTAGAACTGGTGACATGTATATCTCTAATGGTAACTAAAAAAATAAGTTCACTCTGTATCCTCTAGCAAAAAAAATCACAAAGTTAGATGAAAAATAATGGATTGATTATGACAATGATATACAACCTCTCTTTACTATTTCAACCATTAGTGAAGATAGTCAAATCTTAAATTCAGTGGAAAATTTTGAATCATCCCCAGAATATGAACATGATCAATTTCAAGAAAAATCCAATATTGAATATTTTTCATCTAGGAAGATGTATCTTTATTCTATGGAAGAATTTGGTAGCTCTACAGTTGAAATATTTCTAGGAAAAACTTTGAACATAAACAAAAACTTGGAGAGATTACAATAGGAAAAGTTAATCAAAACATTACAACAACATTCTTCTGCATATGCATGGGAATACAATGACATGAAAGGAATTAGTCCTAAGACTTGTATACATCATATCTATATTGAGGAAAATTGTAAACCTATCAGACAACCTCAAAGAAGGATGAATCCAAATCTTAGGGAAATTGTGAAAGAAGAGTTGGAAAAATTGCTAAATGTAAACTTCATTTACCCAATTTCAAACAGTCAGTGGGTTTCCCATTTAGTGATTGTGCCAAAAAATAATGGTAAATGGAGGGTACACATTGATTATCAAGAATTGAATAAAGCTACCATAAAATATCATTTTTCTTTACCCTTTATAGGTCAAGTATTGGATACATTAGCAGGTAAGAAGTCTTTCTCATTCCTGGATGGTTTTAGTGGTTTCAATCAAATTTAGGTAGCCCCTGAAGATCAAGATAATACCACATTCACATGTCCATGGGGGACTTATGCCTACTGTGTACTTCCTTTTGGATTGTGCTATGCACCTGAAACATTCCAAAGGGCAGTACTAAGAATTGTTTCTAATCTAATACATGATTCTGTAGAAGTGTACATGGATAACTTTACAGTTTATGGGAATTCAATTGAAGAAGATTTAGAAAATTTGGAAAATGTTCTTAAAAGTGTAAGGAAGCAAACCTTTCACTAAGTCATGAAAAATGTTTTATGATGTTTATAGAAGGGATTATTTTAGGACATCACATTTTAGGATATGGAATTAAAGTTGATACATATAAAGTTGAAGTCATCTCCAAACTATCAATTCCAAGTTTTCAAAAGGAAGTTAGAAGTTTTCTATGATTCACATGATATTATAGAAGATTTATAGAAAATTTCACTAAAATAGCATCCCCACTCTTCAATTTACTTACCAAATATTGTGAATTCAGTTGGAATCCTGATTTCCAATTGGCATTTGAAACTTTAAAAGAAAAAATTTCTAAAGCACCAATCTTAAGAGGTCCAAATTGGAAATTACTTTTTCACATTTCACCAGATGCTTCAGATACAGCTCTAGGAGCTGTATTAGGACAAAAATATTTGATCCCCTATGCCATCTATTACACAAGAAATAATTTGACTCCCTCCAAGTTAAATTACACTATAACTGAAAAGGAATTCTTAGTTGTTGTTCATGCTATCAACAAATTTAGACATTATATTGCAAGATATGAAACCTTTGTTAATAAAGATCACTCTGCAATTAGATACTTAATGAATAAATATATTACTAATCACATACTTACAAGATGGTTATTACTCCTGCAAGAATTCAACATCACCATTCTAGACCGACCTGGAAAACAAAATACAGTTGCTGATTTCTTGTCTAAAATTCAGAATATCAAAGATGACACTCTAGTTGAGGATAAATTTCCTGATGAATATATTTTTGCAATAACTACTAAAACTCCTTGGTTTGTAGTTATTTCTAATCACTTAGTCACAGGAAAATTACTTTCACATTTGTTTCCTAGGGATAAAAGAAAAATTATTAAAATAAGTGCAAGATATGGATTACTAATGAACTGTATAACATAGGTCCAAATCTCATCATCAAAAGATGTGTTTAAGAAGATGAAATGCCTAGAATTCTTAAGGAATGTCATGATGAACCTTGTGGTGGACACTTTGTTGATAAGATGACAACCTATAAAATCATTCATTTGGTATATTATTGGCCATACATATTTAGAGATACCAAAGAATATGTCAAAAGGTGTGACAACTGCCAAAGGGTAGGGAAACCTACTCCTTCAGATGAAATGCCATTACAACCTCAGGGACTTGTTGAACCTTTTGAAAAATGGGCCTTGGATTTTTTTGGACCAATCAATCCAACATCTAAACAAAAGAAATATATTTTGGTATGTACTGATTATGTCACTAAATGGGTTGAGGCTAAAGAACTACCTTTTTCTAATGAACGTTCTATAGTTAATTTTATTTTTGAGGATATCTTCACTCGTTTTGGTGTTCGAAGAGAAATTGTGACGGATTAGGGATCCCATTTTACATCCAAGTTGGTGAAAAAGCTCGTGGAAGATTACAAGATCAAGCACATAAAGTATACTCCTTATCATCGACAAGTAAATGGTAAAGTAGAGTCTACCAATAAAGTGATTGAAGGAATTCTCACTAAGACTGTAGATCTACACAGAAGAGATTGGGCAAAAAGGCTTCCTAAAGCCTTATGGGTCTACAGAAATACATGGAGGAATAAAATAGGACATACTCCCTATGAACTTGTTTATTGAAATCAAGTCCTATTCCCTATAGAGTTTCAGATTCGAACCTTCAAGATGGCAGTCCAATTGGGACTTGATTTAACAGAAGCACAGAAAAATAGATTGGAGCAACTCAATGAGCTTGATGAAATCAGAGAAGATGCAATTCAAAGAACCAGTATAGTCTAGCAGAAAAGGGCTAAATGGCATGATAAATATATCAAGGAGAAGAATTTTCAAGAAGGGGATTGGGAATTTTTTTTCAATTCAAAATTCAAATATTTTCAAGGAAAGTTTCAAACTCATTGGCTTGGGCCATATGAGATTGAAAAAGTGTTTGAAAATGGAGCAGTCAAGATAAGGAAAATTTATGAAGAAAAGGTACCTCTTCTTCTGAATGGTCATCGGTTGAAAGTATATCATAAGCCAGTTTCAATAGAAGAGTTTATCAAGACTTTCCAAGATAATTATTATATGAAGCTAGTGAAGAATTATTCTTCCTCACTAACTTAGCTTTTATTTTTCCTATGTATATAAAATTTTATATATATATATATATATATATATATATATATATATATATAATAAAGTGTATAAGTATGAAAACCAATCAATGATTGGAATCCTTATACAGAAAATACAAGGTGAAAATCAAAGATTTCTGACATCCTATATTTTCCATTTCTTTTTCCTGCAAATAAGTAGTAACATAAAACAACATTCATATTCTATTATTGTAGTCCATAATCTGCATCTTCATTCCATTCCACAGTCATATTCCACTTACATTCCATTCCACAGTCGTATTCCACTTTCATTCCATTCCACATTCATATTTCACTTACATTCCATTCCAAAATCATATTCCATTTCATAGTTACATTAGATTCTGCAGCTGACTACATTCTGTAGCTGATTCCATTCTATAGCCACATTCCATTTCATTCAATAGTTCTGACACATTTGTACAACCTACTAAAAATGATGAATACAGAAAATTGGAGGACTACATTTGAATACCACCATGCTAAAAGGTACCTGAAGAATCAACACCAAAGAAATGACAAGGAAAGGTTAGTTCTAAGGGTAAAGTTGCAAAAATTTATTTTAATAGCAAGGTCAAAACAATGGCATGTAGAATATGGATGGTCATATGCTCCCTTGATAGATCATCATTTGATTTGGTTTCGATTTCCATCATATCATAGATCGCCCACATCATCCACATTATGTTTTAAAATGGTCCACAATAAACTCCCCCATTTATGATTAACAGTCACGACCTGTTGACGTGACATACCTATGTATGTTTCTTCAAAGCCCCAATCCATACCACTTATTTATTCCTACAAACCCTCGATGTCTTTCATCAGATCCGTAATCCAATTCATTTCATAACATAGAAGGATAATTCTGAGGGTTAGACTCTTCATAATAGATGATATGGGACTAATATTCAGATCAGAACCGATGGGAAAAAAATATATGGAAGGATATCCTCGGGTCAAAGAAATGTTGCAGAAAGAAAGATGGCTGAAATTCATAGAGAAATTCAATGGTTTTCACAAAGATATCACAAAGTCTTTTGCTAGGTCTTTTGATGGCACATAAGTGGAAATTGGAGACATCAAGTTCACAGTTACTGAGACATTCATAGCCGAAGCCACAGAACTTCCAAAGGTTTGCGAAAGGTGGTTCAAAAAAAGGAATTTCACAATGACTCATGGAAATTTATCCTCAAAAACCCAGGTATGGATGTCTCTGTTTTCAAAAAAGGTATCCCCAGTTCAGCCCATGCTCTTGGTTTTATTGAAATTTATCACCTGTGAAGGAAGGTTTGGTTGCATGTATGTATATCATATTTGATTGTTGATGAATTTCTTAGAGAATGGTGATATAAAACTTCCCTTATTTCTACTGAATAACTTAAAAAGAATGTCTTCAAACTTGAAGAAGAGAATACAGTATATAGATAACACTATGCACCATCATGTGTTGATAAAAATACTTGTTGAGTTTCATTTAAAAAGTTTAGGAGATTCATGGGAGAATTTCCTCATCAGAAACCATTTTCAAGAAGTACCAGAAAAACCTAAATAACACAATTTTAGAAAGAGAAGAAGGAAAAATACTGATACAAACATTTAATACAGACCTACATCTTCAATTCACAAAAATGATGAAAATCTCATCCCTATAGAGCTGACAGAGAATAGAAAGAAAAATAAAGTCAAGGCAGGAGGTAAATAGGAAAGAGGAATAAGATTACTAGTGAGGAATACGTAAATCCTCTAACACTGAGAAGGAGCTCCAGACTCCCAGGTTCGATGAAGAAAACACTACCAAAAGAGACAGATTTTGTAAGTTTAGATGAAGAAACTCCAATACCATCTCCCATCAATATTTCTCCTCCACACAGTCCTCAAAATTATCCTCTTCATAATTTTGAAGGTAGTCCCAGCAGAAAATCTCCAGGCATAGACCAAAAGCAACAAGAAATATTAGATTACATAGAGACACTAGAGAAGAGAAATGCAACAAGGAATCCTATCAATCCATAAGAACCTCTAGTTGATACTCTCAAACAGGAAATTTACGAACTAGAGATATTAAATAAGCATATTAAACAGGAGAATGAATCCTTGAAGCAGAAGAACAAGTTGGAAAAGGTAATTAGTGACAATACCATTCTGCATTTAGGACTATGGTACAAAAATAACAGGAAGTTGAAAAGAAAGAACAAGTCACTAAACAAGGCAGTCATCAATCTCAAATCCAAGCTTCTTATGAGAAAGCCCATGATGGAAATCAATTCAAAGAAAAGACAAAGAAGGAAATTGGATGTGTTAGCAGAAGTAAGAGAGGAAAAATTCACATTTCTGGTAAATTGCATGAGGACATGCAATTACTTCTAAGTGGGGGTATGTTGAACCTCAGAATTATCCTCTCTTTGACATCCTTTCTCACCTTTTTCCCTTACTTTCTCATAAGTTCACATACTCCAATCAATGATAAATGTCATGTTTTGTCTCAAGGAATGAATTTAAAATATTTCCATGTTATATTCTGATTTTCTTGCTATTCGAATGGATTTTTGTAATTTGGCTACAGAACGCAGCCTATTTTGCAGGTAATCGTGGGTTACATAGCTAGTTTCATGGTTTGACAGGTTCCAGGGTTCAAATGAAGAACTGAGCGATATGGGCATTTCCAGAATCATCTCTACATGGATTTCGTCCTATCTACTTGATCGAAATCGATAGAAAAGGATGCTTGAGATCGTGGTCAAAGTCCGGTCAAAGGACGTTAATCCAGAATAGAAGGACTCTTGATTTTCTCTATCGTAGAAAATCAAGAGTTAAACAGTTAAATTGAAATTCTATAAGTCGGTTAAGATTAGCCACCTATAGGCAGAATTATCTCATAAAAAAATATGTTTGATTTATTTAAATAACGATTGTACAGAACCGAGATTAAGCAAGTTTTAAGTCAAGTTTTTTCTTAAAAGATGTGTATTGTTTTAAGACTCCGTTCTATTATAATACAAGGATCGTGTTCATGCAAATTATTTCTTAAGTGTGAATTTAACCAGCTAGGATCTCAACTGAATCTATTGCAGAGGCCCCCTGCACAGGAGGAGGATTTTCGTTCATTGTTTTAGTTTAATTTCCTTACTTTGTTTTTGTCAATTCTTTTTTCTGAATAAATTAATGTTACATTTCAGTTCTGAGTAGTAGCATAGAATTAGATTATGAATTTATTTCTAGCATCAATATAATAACTGTGTAATCATTGATCTTCTAAAAAAAATTTGTGAGAATATATTTATCTGTTTTCAAATTGGAATAAGTCGTCTGAAGCAATAAGACTCACAATTATCTAGTTTCCTTTACTATTTTGTTGTTTACTTTCTTAGATTAGAACTATCAATCAATTGTATCAATGGATGTTCTCAAAGGTCGTTTCAAGAAGATGATTCTAAATTAAATGATTGAATATCTAATTCATACAGTTATTGAACTTTCCTCTGCATACTTTACTTGCTTTTTAGGACATTAGAAACTAAGGTATAATTGATTTCTTACACATCATCTCAAGAGGATAATACTTCATATTGAATAATGGAGTAATCAAACATACATTAGTTGTTTACAATCAATTGAGATTTAACTTTGCATGCTTTTACATTTGATTTTATATCCTCATTTAATTCCATCATTGGATGTTCTTAAAATTCATTCTGAGAAGTTGATTTGATCATATTTCTAGACTGAATGATTGGATATTTAATCATGTAATTACTGAGTTTTCCTCTGCACACTTTACTTTCTTTTACAGATAATTAGAAACTAAGATATAATTGGTTTCTTAAAATAATCTAAAGAAGGTAATAATTCACATTGAATGTTGGAGTATTTAAACATACATTAGTTGTTTTGTTTTTCTGCTTTCACTTAGAATAGCATTGCAATTTCAATTTCAGTTATAAGATTTACATCCATGGAATAGGACTAATCTTAAAGTATAAGTCACTAGAATAGATACTCTATTTTTCAAATCATATCTTAACCAACCAATAGTCTTTGATTAATTTTTATGCAAATTAGTTTAACTTAGGAACACTTCCTTTTCTTCCTTCTTAAAAATCATTAAGGTTCATTTTATTTCTCTCATAGTTTTAGATTAACACTCTTAGATATAAAGAAATAAAACCCCAAAAGAACATGAAAATACATAACAATGAAGTAAGAATAAGGTTAAATAAGCACATATAGTGCATCACACTTCATCAGTTTACAAACCTCGGTTGATAATTTGTGCAAGAAATTTAAGACATTAAATTGGCTAAACAATATGCTTAGCCGGAAAGATAATCCTTATAGAGATTGAAGTTTTAGAAGCCCAATTGGACTACAATATACTCTTTGGCTGAAGTTATATCTATGCCATTTCAACCATCTCCTCCTCCGTTTTCCGAACTATGATGTTCCCCCATGAGAATCGCATCGTTACTGTCAACTAGTTGACACAGCGAAAAGCGGCCCATAAAAAATACCGATGTCATTCTACCCTATGTAGGCACATCTGTTGACATGATTACACAGTACCAAGAATATGCCCCCCGCTAGTTCAAATCATCGTCCATCCTAGGGTAATTCCTAGGAGATCCCCTTGTTATACCTGAGTAATCACCTGATGTCACAGGGGCTCCGGTGTGCATGATGTCCAAATCAAGCACCGAAGCTAGTCAATACATGGAGATGAGCAATAATGACACCTATTCCTCAACCACGACAACCTCTCTAGCCTACGTTTCCTCCCAAACTCCTTTCCTCTCCCCCCTAGCTAGTTTTGTCTCACAGCAGGTCATGGCCACGGTGGTCCTACCAAACTTATCATTTTCAAAACTAGTTTGGTACCTAGTCCCACCCACTCCAATGGGAGTCACGCACATCACCTCTACAGGGTTAATCCCCGTCATTCCTGAATTGGCCCCATCCATTTAGGAGACTGTCACAAACGTCCCTGCAAAGGAAATCCCCATTGCCAAACTGATGAGTACGACTAATAAAACCGAGAGAAGAGGGAAGTAGGTGGAGAGTCTCACTATGCAATGGGAATCACCACGTTGTACCATATGTGATGTGGTAGGACACCCTACCCACATCTACCCAAAGCTAGACAAATTAAAACCACTCCTTAGCTCTACTGTAGGCATCATGACTCCAAGTTCCCATAAAACAGAACCTACCACCAAAATCCAAGGCAAAACATTGTGTACCAATTATGCATGCGCTATTTGCAATAATTACAGACACTATACCCATCATTTCCCAAATATATCGCGGTATAGGGACACCTTATATGCCATCAAGAAATCCCATCAAGGCTATATATCAACTTGCCAAGACAACCCAAGAGGGTTTCCAGAAATACACCAAAATACTAATGTGACCTGCAGCCCTAGGGCTGAAGTTTCACTGCAACTAAATAACTGGAAAGATATGGCTAATCTGATGTAGCATAGAATGAATCCTTCTACCAATAGACTCTCCAAGTGAAAGGCTGATCCCTCTTGTTATCACTGGAAAATCGGACAAGGAAAGATGACATTATTTAATGTAAGGCAGAAGGATTTATAGGGCTCAGAGACATTAGAGAATATGAAGTATTTAAAAATATCTAAGGTCTAAAAGGAAAAATCAAGCTGCACACTGAAGGAACCAATGAAATGCACCTTTGTGCGCATAATTATTTGATAAGCGCGCCTTGCACAACTTTTCATCAAAAATACGCGTGGCCCTAAAAGTGGCAGAAGTCACTTTTTGGGACCACAAGGCACACTTTAGGACATTGATTACACACTTGAGGTTGCCTAAGGATAGCCTCCCAAGCCTCCTTAGGACATCAAGGGAGCACACAATGGAATAAATCTGGCACACAATGGAATCACCCTCCTCTCTTGGGTCACCATCCACAATTTACTAAGAGAGGGAAGGAGGATTTGAATTCTCCAATAAAATGCCAGCATTTTAGCTTGTTTACTCTGAAGGATTCTAGTTAGCATTCAAGCAAGTAGCACTAGGAGGGGTGAGAGGTGAGGGAGCTGTAGGAGAGGTGAGCGAGAAGAGCGGGGGAAGGGGGTTGCGCAGAGATGGGTAGTGATGAGAAGGGGAGGGGGATCGGGGAGCGAGAGGTGAGGTGGACGAGGAGTGAGCCGAGAGTGAGGGTCTGTGGGAACAGTGAGATGGGGAGTGAAATGAGAGCAAGGGAAAAAGGATGCGATAGAGTCGAGGTAATGCATAGAGAAATGGGAGCAGAATACATAAATCAGCAAATGACCAATTCTAGTAGCAAAAAAAAGACAACAAATCAGTAATTCTGGCAAGATTTTGGTAGAATGACAAAGGTAATAGTTTGCAAAAATTGCAGAGCCAATTTTGCAGAATGGAGGGAGTTACAAGAGTAAGGAAGCTAAAAAATGCAGTGGTTTTGATACCATGTTAGGCTAGGAGGTAACTAAGAAAATTGGAATGTGTATTTGATGGAGGGTGTGCATGAATTTATACATGGAGGTGAGAAAATTTGGATTCATTTCCCAATGTATCTTAGCCTTCCTTATTTCCTAATTTACAATATTATACAATCTCACCCAATTCCTTAGGATTAGGTGTCAACAAACTTCTTTCTTATCTTGCTTCTTCTTCTTCTTCTTAGCCACCTGGTTACTACCATCAAGGATTTTACAAAGTGAAGAAGAAGAAAGGGATGAAGAAATGTTGGGCGAAGAAAGTAAAGGGTCAACATGAGGTTGGTGACGTTGAGATGGTGAACTCTGTTGAGGTGAAGCATCTGGTTGAGGTGGAAAAAATTGAGTATTGGACGCCAAAAAAGTTGGAAATAACCATACTGGTCGGTAAACCTATGGTAAATCCAGGTAATGATAATGTAGCCATATAATAAGGACCAACATTTCCAAAGCAAGGAAAAGGACAAGGATTCTCGTTAACAGGGATTCCTTGGTTGGTGAATTTTGGAACTATTGCCATTATTTTCAACTTTGGTGAATTTTATTAACAATTTTAAAAATATTAACAATTAAAATTCATAATCCACACCTAAGGTCTCTAAAAAGTTAAAAAAAAAAACAAATGAACATGTGGTATGAAATCGAGGAGTCAAACCACAGATAGCTTGTTTTTTTCACAATGAAATCACTAGTTGGTGATGAAATCCAACGTCGCAAAAATAAATGTGAAAAAATAGCAGATGGAACCACTTACCATGATAACCTGCTTAATTAAATAGCTAGGTGCATGCAACTCCACTATGCCATCTCAAGTGAAGATTACACTCCATAATGTCGAAGTGAGTCTAGTCAATGTCTGTTCGAGGTACAGTGGGACCTTCCCTCCACCGTCACCTTGCGAAAAGTCCTAAGATTATAACCACTAAGGTTACCAACTGAGACAATCAAACCTGCAGGAAAAATATATGGCCCAATATTTACACAAGGGCAGAGTATCAAAGCTCAATCCCCTTGAAAGTTCCTCGAGAGGTTTACTAACGATTGATCCTAGGCTCCTCGACAATGGTTAATATGAGGTTTATCATTTTTAATGCATACACATATTCTATCTTTACCAATAAATTAGGTATGATTAATACACTGGTTCTGATATGAACTCATACTTGAATCTTTTAAGAACAACTTCCCAGAGAAAAATTGCAACAATAGGAAATTTTCCCTACTGTAAGATATTATTGTTTGTTTATTTTCTTTAGAAATTTAAGTACTCCCTATTCCAATGCACTAAATTGATCTAAGTTGGTGGAATGAGCCATAGAATATAAAAAATTCTAGATTAATTTTAAATATTTTTGTAGTATTTGGATATTATTTACTCTGTAGGTAAATGGAGATGAAACTAGTGATGTTATGACTTGACCCAAAACTGAATGCAATTGAATATGATAATGTAATCTTTTCACTTCTATGAATCCTAATTAATGTAAGGAGAGAGGTTCCATTCACTTACAACAATGCAAAAATTGATAAATAAGAGAAAATATAACAAATTCTCTAACACACTAATTTCAACAAACCAATTCAAAGCAAATTTTTATTTTTATGTTTTAAAACAAGCATAAAAACATGCAAATTTAAATCAGGACTATATTTTAATGAGAGACACTATATTTTCAACTGATGAAATAACTCTTTACAAAGGGCATAAATGAATATTTGATGAGATTCACTAAAATAAAAGAGTTTCACACAACCAATTCCAAAAGCGAAAGACTCTTTTCGATATATTAGCAAACCAACAAAAATTCAAAACCAAAAAATTTAAAGATAAGTGATTTTCCCCAAAAAGACAATCAAAGATACTTGCTGGAGAGGGGTCCCCTGAGGCACAAGTTCCAAAGACATTTTTGTATGATTTTGTATGTGAACACTGCACAAATGAAGTCAAGGGGCTTTGGGGTGGGTCAAAGTCTCCAATTTTGATGTAAATGGGCTTAAAAGTAAATTGTGGGCCTCAAACCATGGTTTGAGACCATAGTATTTGCGCGCTAGGCATATATAAATAACTAGATTGTGTCAAAGCTAAATAGGGAATGAATGTAATGAATTATTCATGATTTGATAAGTTTATGTGTCTGTAAGGGTTTTTGGGTTGGGTTAAGAGGCTCCTGCTGGCTGTGTGCACAGAGACCTACTCTTGGTTGTGTGCGGACTCTGCTGGCTGTGTGCACGGAAGGGTTTGTAAGGGTTTTGCAAGAAACAGTTGATGTATTGATTGACAGATCTGAAGATAATATAGCCTTGGAACTAGATTTCACACCCTCATGTGTGAAAGGAGACATTTGCAAAGAGGCTTGGTTAAGTTTGACCAAGTCAAACATCGCAGGGTATGATGTGGAAAACACTACATGGGAAAACGCAGAGATAGAGGCGGGAATATTCCTTTATGGGGGAAACCCTAATGGATGGGGCCCATGGAGAGAGAGCCTTCACTTGCTATATATGGAGAGGAGGAGAGCTATTGCTATGCATGCTTATGATTATTCATTTCATGTCTATTCAGACATTGTGCATTCTTTGTTGTTTAGCAAGAATTTCCGGGAAATTCCTGTTTAGGATTTCCTCACCTTCTTGTGAGGCCTCTTGAAGGTTGGTTCTTCAATTTTGACATCTATTGGCTCAAGGCCAAAGCATCCTCCTCCAGGACAGCATTATTGCTGCAACAACATAACTCTGTGTTGTAGGGTTTTGCAGTGGAGACTCCACAACACGTCTTCCATCTTTTTTTTTCCAGAGAGAGAGTCTTTCCTTTCTTTGGGAGATCAGATTGGAAGCTTGAGGGCTGATTGGAAAATCTTGGCACTTGGCCATAGTGTTCTACTTCACTCACTGTGTAGTCCCTCTTAGTGATTGCGTTATTTTCATGGAGTATCTATAGTGAGGGTTTGCAGATTGATTGGAGGGTGAGATCTCAAGTGTAAGGATCAGCCTTCCACTTAGGAGATCCATTGGAGGAGGTCTACTTTATATTGCTTATCATCTTCAACCTTCTCTATTGAGTTCCAGATTTGAGTTGTTGCAGCTACCCAGCAACTCTGACATTTTGGCCATTTTATATATTTCAGCCAATACCTTGGAGGATTTATGTTTTATTGTTCCTAAGGGTTACAACTTTTCTCCCTAAATGTATTTGAGCAATATCATTGCTATATCCATTTATTGACATTATATTGTATAAATACTCCATAATAGACTGCGTTGTTGTTATAGGTCAATTTGGACACCATTCCCAATGACCTGGTTAACTGGGCATCATCTCCAAGACCAATGATCAAAGGGTCTTTCATTCCCTATCATCTCAGTTGGTATATGCCCTAAGATAGGAAACAACATGAACCAAATAAACGACTTTCATCAAAGCAAGGATTTTACATGGTTTGAAGCTTATTATTAACATGTGGGAGCTCACCAACGCAGGCTCTAAGGGGCCTAAGCACATTGCAAGTGTAGGTAGACCCATTCAAGGCTACTCTGCAAAGCACTTCCCGACATTCAAAGGTGCGTTGGTCACATTGGGAGCGAAATTCTCATTGTTCCGGAATCTCCACTTGGCCAGTGTCCTCTAGAAGGGTTCACATGTGTCATGCTTCGGATCCAAGTGTCCATTTGACATCTACATGACTGGAAAACATGTCTTACCTATTTTCGGAATGCAATTTATTGCAAAAAAACCTATAGTTCATCTATAAATTGGATACAGATCTAAGTGTTCAAGGAGGAAGAATTTGAGTAGAGAAATGCTGGAGAATTTTCAATAGAGAGTTTGATTTGTGGAGCCGTTGGTGGAGAGACTTATGCCGTGATGAGACTTGGGCACTGGCTAGAAGGTCACGATGAATCGCCTACTAGGTTGTAACCTCTCCTTCTATCATCAATAAAGAGTACTTCTTGTTTTTCCCTACGTGTATCCATGTTTACTTTGGATTTTCCATGTTGTAAATTCTTGGTTGATGAATGTAGTTTATGCTTAACTGATTTAGCTAATTAACTTGAATAGATATCTATATTATTGTATCTTCTGTTGTTTTAGTGCTCTTTCTTGCACGAAGCATTCAACTATTTGAAATTGCTTGAAGTTGAGGCTGTAGTGGAAGCGACAGAAAGGAGCCATTTGGAAACGACTGAAACAAGTAAGCATCCGATCCTCTCTGTGTATCTGTTATGAGTTAGGAAAAAGGGTAGTGCAGTGTTTCACCTGTTGTTCTAGACTAGACATTGGTCTAGGGAAGCGTAGTTTATCTGTAGATTACAATTCTGGCCCAACAAAATGGCGACTGCACTAGGGAGAATTTCTCTTGATTCTTGTTGTTTTAGTCTCTAATATAATTTCTAAATCCACACAGCAGGTATTTCACATAAATATTAGAATTTTTCAGATCTTAATTTGCAAAGTTAGTGAGCCAAACATTAGCTTTTTCTTTGTTTATTACACCCAACGTACCTTTGGTCAGGGCATAGTGCTTTACAGAACACTGTCTCCCTTGTCAGCCTGCGTTGCAGAGCACTGTCTCCCTTTGGAGACTGCGTTGGCTCTTGAAAGGAACAATTCCCCTTGAATCTGACTTTGTATTTTGCTTCAGTTTTGTTTGTTGATTTGTTCTGAAAAGTTTAATGCTCTATTGACCAGTAGCTCTATATATTTCTTCTCCTTTGACTGAAAATTTTTTCAATGTTGTTTTAAATTTTTTTTTCATTATCATTGACAAGTTGATTTCAAAGTACTTTTTATGGTCACATTAAGAATCGTTTGCTTTCGAAATAGGAAATTGTGGTGAAATCTTCATTTCCTTGATAGGAGAAATTGTTGTTGAAATCCTCATTTTTCCTTTAAAAGAGAAATTGTTGTTTGTATTCTTCGTTTCTTGAAAGTAAAAAGCATTTCGATTATTGATTTAGTGCACCTAATTTCTTTTCTGCATTCATAGCATTAAGGAAACTGAAAAGAAAAACTTGCATTTGCATGTAGGATTGTGTGTTTTTTGCAAAAGGGAAATTAGGAAATCTGCATTTAGTTTGAGATTCAATGATTTTGTTTTTGTTCATTGATTTGTTTGCTCTCAAATTACTTTCTCTCTTCCCTTAGTAGCTAGGTCTTTCATTGAAAAAGCTGAAAGTGAAAATTTGTTTATCATTCTTAGCTTGCATTTTAGGAATTTCATATACATCATCGTGGTGAACCTGAAAGGCAAACTATTAAGCAAGTTCAACATAAAATAAATCTCAATTTACTTAACAACGCTTTGGAACATTAACGATAACATTTAGAGGTCTAGGTCAGAGACATGTTCCAACATCGTAACACATAGCAGCTGTCATTAGCTTGTCTGCGATACATTCCGAGTGTGGTACCTCACTCCACATACGTAAGTATATTGTAGCTTTTCCACATACTCTCGGGTATATCGGGTGGTGTTACAGTACGATAAGTATAAAGGGGTGCTCTCACTGTGCGGTTTCGCATCAAACAACGCTAATATGGACTTGGGCCTCCACGTACCTTCGGGTGTATTGTGGAGGACAAATTTTAGGTGCTATCCATCCATAGTGAACCGAGTCAGCCACCTTGAAATTATGATACACCGAACACAACGTTCGGGGAGATTACTTGCCCGTACTTCTTGGTTCACCAAGAGGTATTCTACAGTTCACAGTTTCTTGGTAAACCTTTTTGTCTAGCATTTCCCTCTTTTTGTTTATTTTTTTTTGGATAAAATAAATCAGTAATCGTGGAAGAACACAATTCTACCCCCTGTCGTTCGCGTAGATTAGATTTAAAACCACCTTTACCACCGGAATTTATTTCTAGTAGGCAAAGGCAATCACGATCTGTCGAATCAAGTATAATTCGTACATCTACCGAAACATCATCTTTTAACCCAGAATTAACTCAAATTGTTTCCACACATCCCGATTCATCTACTGTTGTCGAAAGGGAGTCTTCACAGCTACCCGTGGTCACGATCCATCCAATCGTTGAGACCATACCTCCCGAACCCAACGTTGTTCAACTGGAAATTGATCCAGATCCCATTATGCTCTAAGGGGAAACTATTATTGGTCAAATTGGACATCATCCCCAGGACCAATGAAATAGGGTCTATCATCCCCTTATATTTCAGTTGATATCTTCCCTAAGTGGAGAAAATCTTGATCCCGAAGTCGATTAACCGGAATTTGTTCTTGAATTGGTCATCCCACAATCTATTGTAGTCATTGAGTCTCCCATATCGCACATTCAACTATTTGAAATATATTTTGGGCTTGACGGTGAAGTTCTTCCTCCTAGTTTAATTGTGATTGAAGAAATATCATAAGATGAGACACCTTTAACTCCAACTCATTTTCAGTGGGAGTTTTACCTGTACAAGTATTTTCCTCAATCACCTTCCTTTGCTTTTGTTGGTCATGTTTCACTTTCTTTTCCCATAGATTCTATAGGGTATACATTGGGTCATTTGACCATGGCTGAGATAACATCCCAGACTGAACCATCTATTTCAGTTGCGACAACATCTATTGTTGTTTTATCTTCGATGTTTTGTCCATTGACTTCACCCATGTCATCAACTGGAATCCTATCTGGTTCCTCTTTTTGGTGGCTAGTGATACCACATATGCTACCCTCTGAAATTCCAAAATTCAATGAAAACCCTAGAGAAGATCCGTCAACGCATGTTATAACTTATCATTTATGGTGCTCATCAAACTCCTTAAATGATGACTCCATTAGACTACGTATTTTCCAGATCACACTCACTACTCCAACTGCACAATGAGGATGGTTCTTTTTACTGTGTCAACCTCATTAAAAAATGAAATAGAGTTATGAGGATAGTTATTTTTTCTTTTGTCAACCTCGTTTAAAAAATGAAACAAGTAACATGAGGATAGTTCTTTTTTCTTGTGTCAACCTTGTTAAAAGATGAAACAAGTGCCTTTGAGTAAAGTTATTTTACTATGTAAACCTAGTTAAAAAATGAAACAGGTCATGAGCATAGTTCTTTTCCTATGTCAAGCTCATTAAAAAATGAAACAAATCCTCTCCTAGTTACGACGAGTCTTCCATCTGATCTCGTAAATGAACCTTCATTCCATCCAACTATTAGAAACTAGTAATCTACTTAGGTGGATGAAATGAAGCGTGGGGGGCACCTACTCTTGCAGGGGTCATTCGACATGTGCTCTTGTAGGGGGCATTCAAAACATTCTTACCAATTGCACGCAACCAACCGCTGAAGTTCAGGGGAAAAATCAGGTTCAAAGCTCCACAATACAAATGATAACTATGGAATGGTAAAAATGAATAGTGGAACTACTTTTTATAGTCATTTAATTATTTGCAAATTAAATTTATTGCTATGACTATAGTTTTATTATGTTTTTTTTATCATGAAACAAATATTTTTAATCCATTTGATGTTGTTCTGAATAGGCCTTACAACTGATGAACATATTAGTCGTGCATATTTATTTCAAGAATGATTTGACTACAAAGCATGCTTTTTCTCCTTATTTTTCGAGATTTGTTAAAAAAAAAGAAGGATTTGAAGCGCACTTTTATCTCTTTTTCGATCTTCGATAACAGCAAAAAAGGAACCCCTGGATTCTTCTTTCTGCTCTTTTCAGACTCTGATAATGTGAAAAGATTGCCGAGCACTTTTCATTTCGAGCTCGTTAGAGTAAATGAATTGATATCTACTCAGTATAAGTTTAACCCTTTTCCAGACTGAGATGGATTATTTACGAAAAGGAATACCTTGGTTAAACATGACCAAAGAGGTTCTTTTAGATATTATTTTACACTTTTTCGGATCTAAGGGACAAATTTATGAAAAAGTAATTTTTGGAGTCCTCTTTCGTCCTGTTTTTCAGACTCTCTAAATATGAAAAAGGACCGAGCTATCACTATCATTAAGCTCATTAAAACATAAAATAGCGACGGGTTTGTCAATCATGGCAAGAATCGAGTTTCATTCATTGCTAGACTTGTTAAATTATTAAATAGCGATACTTTATTCTTTATTCGCCTGAAGGGTTGAATTATAGATCAAGCAAATGTTATCCTCCTCAAGCTTGTTAAAAAATAAAGAGGTACTGGTCGACAAATGATCGGGGAAAATTTGGGAAAAGTAAGAAAAGTTTCTTTTTGGTAGCAAGTCGCTCTTGAGCATGACACTTCTTTCACTCCATGTCTGCTTGGGTTGGGTAATCATCTTGACAGTTCATTCACACCTATGGTTCATCATACCTTCACTTTGGTTTTGGGTCAATGCTACCAACTCATCACAGTGTCGCTGATATGTTCAAGAGAATTCATCCAGTGATTTAGAACTCATCCATCTGCAATACTCATAAACCTTCATTTTCATGACCATCATCCCTGAAAATTTCTATATCAAGTCATACCCTTGTCTCCGAAATCAGTAACTCCAGTTTTTCCATAAGGTGACTTCTTGTCGATGACAAATCAATATCCAGGAAATTCACTTAGAAACATCAGATTCCAGTACCATTAGTCTTGTTACAGCATCGACAAGATCCTCGCTTCCGGACTTTTGACCGAAAGATTTTGTTTGGCATTCGACATCAAATCATCTATTCACGCCTTACGAAATGTACTGCAGTACCTTGAGGGCCATTTTCATTAATGGTGGTTCTCTTGCATTTGTTAACAACTTTCATTATTGGCTGGTAATCAAACGATGTCTTTCCATGTTCGATGACAAATCATATATTCGCATGGCTAGACTTGTACCCGAATGATCGAGTGAATGAGATAAGAAGACCCTGGATCTAGTTTTAGCCATCTGGGCTGCAATTTTAGGATTGTTGTACACATCATCTATACGGTGAACTTACATACAGATTTTCATCCAAACATGGGCCTATATCTGTAGGAGATGTGTGCATCTGGGAAACATTCCAAAGTAGATGACTTTCTGAATTATGGACATGTTGTTAGGGTTCCCATGTTTTGGCCAGATTGGCAAGACCAAAAGATGAGACAACATCAGAACCGCTTTGGGGCCCTAGGATCTAGCCCTCCTGGACCCAGAGAGGGATCTCTCCAATAAAGCAAAGAATGATATATCTTTGAAGCTCAAATGAGATGTTAGGCTAGGTATGAAGTACAAAAAGGGGGGTTTTAAATGATTTGGTTGGTTGGTTGCTGGGTTGGTCATGAGATCATAGACTGAGAAAGAAATGGAAGGAAAGGAACAAAGTAGTAGGGATTTTTCAGCAAAGAGGATAGGTCAAGAAAGTGTCATCCATTGGGCTATGGAGTCATGAAAGGCAATTACATGCAACAACTAGCCAAGGCTTCCAAAGGGCAAGTCATCTAATACCAAAGGATCTTTAGATTAGATGGTGGGATGGAACATTAAGGAAAGAAGGTGAAAGAAGGAAATACAACCAATTTCTGCTTATAGATTAGGTCAGAGGTCATTTAACTCCAGACCTGTTTGGACATACTCAAAGGCAGCTCTCGAAGAGGGACAAAGGGACAACTTATAGATCAGACCAGAGGTCATTTAACTCCAGGTCTGCTTGAGCATGCTCCAAAGGAAAAAAATTGAGATAAGATTAACAAAGAGATCTTAGAAAGGCCAGCTGGTCGCACAAGGATCCTAGTGGACAGGGCTAACTCTAATCCCTAGTGTTCCCAAATCTTCCAACATGAACCCAACAAGAACATCTAATAATTAATCCGTTCAATCCATACATCAACGAGTAGGCAATAACATCCACTACACTAGTTAAATTGACTGAAATCAATCCTCAGATAATACATTCAGAAGAGAAACATAAATGGCAAGGAGAGCAGAAACATAGGGCACCTAACAAGGGTGAATCCTATGCCAATATTCTGATGCAAGCCAGTAGAACATGAAACAGCATGTAAATGTAATAAACAAAGTTAGAAGACATCACCAATAGTAGTAGACCAGGATCCTGTGAAATGTGATTTGATTAATTGATGCAAAACCAGTCACATACACTGAGCTCAATAGCTGTTACAATCCAAATTTCTCCTCCCAGCCTACTACATAACAACTACTCTGCTATTCCCTCCCAGGACTGTTCTAACAATCAGACATGAATCCCTCTAACTGCAACAGCAGCAACTCAACAACATCCTTTTACAATGTGTTCTTTTGGATTCTTATAGTAGGAAATAAAGACAATGGTAGTTGTAAACTTAAATGCAGCATTAACAATCTAAAGCAGTAGGAGGGCCGAGGCCCCATATGGTTTTAATCTGAGCATTTATCTTTGGTACTCATTGCAGTGTTCTGGTGGATTGCACAACAGGCAGAATAATGATGTTAGGGTCTGCCATACCGTGTAACAAATGCTTCTGATGGTGCAGGACTGATGATAGGGCGGAAAACTTCATTCAGACACAAAGTAAATTGAAACAGTAATGTGTACTATGTCCTTTCATGGAAGAACGTTCTGTCGATATGGAAACCCTGATAGTATTATATTTCTATGCATTGAACCGTCTGGACAATCCACGGGGTCTTAATTTTGGTCCTCTGTCTTCCAAAATCCTTGAAGGAGCCCAAAAGTATTCTATTTCTTATCTCGAGTTCTTTGCTGCTCCTATACAATCTCTGTCTGTGCAATTCGAGCTTTAAATGGCGCCAGATAGGGTTTGTAGAGTTTTAACTCTGTCCTTGGATGAAATGTATGATGGGGACACCTTTTCCGGAAATTCTTCTGTGGAATTAGGCTCTAAATTCAGCCCCTCTGTGCACTGCACCATTACAATGGCGTATATGAACCATGGCGGGTTTTACCGCCTGATAAACCTGCAAAACAAGAAAACAAATCAAGAAAACCATGTACAGAGGTGATGGATGTAACGGGGATGACGCGGAAGGCCATGCAGATTGGTGGGGAGTTCGAATCGTGCGGGATGGAGGAGGAAAATACCAAGAACAGCAGAAGATTTCATGGTGAAAGGTGGCGGACCGTGACAGAATTTAAATGAAAACCCTAAACATTGGCCTTTTGAATGAATATATGGATAGACGAACGAACGTACGGAGGAGACACATGGAACAGTGACATGGCGGGACCGGGCGATGGTGGAATATTCAACAGTAGGGGGAAGACAAATGCAGACTGTCCAATCCCACGAGGAGATCGACGATGCAAAACTACGGAGGGCGATTGAATGTGGACCGTCGATCTGCAGATCAGATCGACGGTGGAGATTGACTCGATGGCGCGTCGTACCCTGAGTTATCGCGTGCGCATCTGAGCTAACGATCGCGCATCTTCGGCGAGCGATAGTCGTTGGATGGCCCGCCCCAGATCGGACGGTCCACGGCAATATCATTGGGCATCCGTGTCCGAACAATAATGCGCGATGGACGACGTTAACGCATGGGGACGACAGTTTTGAAATTTTACAGGAGGACGCATGTCGCGCGGTGTATGGAATCGCTGGGCCATCGGGAAAAACCGTCTATCGTGCAAAGGCAGTGCGATAGAAACCGCTGGGTTTGGAACAGTGCATGGGGACCACCGGCGCGGGCGCATTGCAAACCGTCAGATCATCGTGTAAATGGACGACGATGGCGCGTCAGGAGTTATAACGGGGAGGACCACGGGCGCTGCGGAGTTGACGATTGCCGTCCGATCTACAAAGACCAACGGTCGTGAACGCTCTCGATATACAATGGAGATTTGTGCCTTTCGAGCCGCCGGTGGTTCTAGCGGCGGTTAAGGTTTATTGGTACAAAGTGGAGTAAGGGCCGAGGCCTCACATAAAGTTAAAAGTGGTTTTTAACCCTTTTTAATGCAATTCGAGGCCGCAAAGGTAACGATAGAAAGAATGAGGGTTTATAAAACTAAACCAAGGGTGTATGCGTGGTTCAAGAGGGGTATAGGAATGATTTAGAAGGCTTAAGAGGGGAATTTGGGGGGTAAGAAAAGGGGACTTTGACAAAGGGAAAAGGGGAAGAAAAGGGATATTTTGCAGGGGTATAAGGGGTAAATGAAGGCTTTTAGGAGCACAAGTTTTTCATAATCGTAGAGGCTTTATAATGAGATTTCGCAAAAGGGGATTACATCACGTATAAATAGCATTTAAGACTTTAAGGATGATGTGTCTCCAAGGGAGATGCATTCATTGAAGTCTCATAAACATTTTAGCCCCCCACTTTGTTTCCCCTGCCAAAATTTATAGGGGGGTAAACAAAGTGGCTCCACATGGGGATGGCTTCTTCTTGAAGGAGTTGGAGTAGAAATTCTAGAGGATAACCTTGGTGTAGGCTGCATGCCCCGCCGCTGGGCACATCCCTTTCTTTCTTTGATCAGCTGCCACAGTATGCAAACATTACATCAGCAGAAAAAATTTCTCCAACAAACTGCCTACCCACACTACAGTCCTAACATTTTTTCTTCGTAGGGTGCATTTGAGCTAGCAGACCCTTTACATCATTTATTTTTGCAAACAGAAAATAAAACCTATTCTAATTCTACCCTTATTGCTCCATGAGACCAGATTAGACCGTTGGTCTCATATGCTCTCTACCTAATCTAATATCTGCTAGGATTAAACTGTCTAGCATACTTCTTCTCTACATTCTAAGACAGAAATTGAAAACAGTCAAGCTAGGATTAGACTGTCTGACTTGCTTGACTTTGCAGAAATTAAAAAAAACTAACTACACACTCATAGACTAATCTTTATTGAAATTTTCCTACCTACCCTACTCTAACTCAAATATTTACAAGTCTAGCTTACAAACATTGTCTTCCAATGTAACCAGTCCATCAAGTGATCCCATGGCTGGTCCTTTCTGCTCAACTCCTTGAGCAGGTTGGATAGGCAGGGCAGCTCCCACTCTTTTTGTTCAATAACAGCAGCTTTGAAAAATTTTCTTTCTATCTGCAACATGCTACTCAAAAAGACCTTTGATCCTTCTTCAAATGTTTGTAGGAAATGTGCATAAGGATCATGATAAGATACCTGGCTATGAATATCTGGCAGGCTGGCTTCAACCAGGATCTCTTCCTCTTCCACTGGATGGAGAAAAATACTCTCTTGAGGTAGAGTGTCTCCTTCATCTTCTGAACTGGAGGACTCATCATATATTGCAATGTTGTCCTTTTTGAGCTCTAATATATTCTGCTCTGATAGGCTGAGCTCTATGAGAAGGTCTATGTATTCTTGAGCAGGGGCTTGTTCCATTGCTTCCTCTTTTTCAGAAGAAGGCTCATTGCTTTCAGCTTGCTCAAGAATCTCTTCTTTTATTTCCCCCTCCTCTTCTGAAAGGAAAGGCTGCTGGTTTCCAGTCTCATTGATGATCTGTGGTAAAGCAGAATGAAGATTCGCAGAATCTTCATCTGCTTTTATGTTGTCGTAGCTCTCCCCATCAGTGTCATAGATAGGCTGACTGGTTTCATTACTTCTTTGAAATTGTTGGTTCTGATCTTCCTCCCATGAATCTAAGGATAATGGTCCTGCAAGCTCGGTTTCCCTTTGAAAACACTCATCATCAAACAGATCATAAATAGGAAAATCATAACTGTAAGTAATGTCACCCACCAAACCTTCTGGATTTTCAACAGGTCTTTCTCTGTCCTCATCCACAGAGAAGTCTTCTGGATCTGAATCATCAAACTCATAAGATGAATGAGAAAGAGTGTGTGTTCTACAAAATATTTCGGAGGTGGACCGCTGGTTCAATATCCGATCATTCTCTTCTTCTGTCAAAAGAGGGGTTTCCCTCTCATCATGGTCAGAAGAACATCAGTCCTCATTCTCTTGTATTAGCTAACTCAGAGGCGAGGTTTTTACTTGAGCCTCTTCTTCCACATCAGATTCTGCCTCTTTCGTGTGGTCTCTTGCTTCCTCAAGGCAACGTTCCCTATTAGATTTCGCTATTAGGTCTTGATATTCTCTGGTCAGTGTAACACAAGACATAAGTGAGCAATCAGATAGTTCCTGCTCGCTTTCCTCTTCGTCTTCTATAGACTCCTGAGCATCATACATGTCTTGATCGTCTTCAAGGTCCTGAGTTTGTTCTTGCTCTGGGAGATGCATGGGCTGTTTTAAATAATCCTCATTTGCATTCAGATTAGCCATATACATCTCCAGCACTTTACTAAACATTTCTGTTAATTCATTTAATTGATCACACAAAGCATCATACTTTGTATCCCTGTCCATGTTTGGATTCATGCTTTTGAAAAGAAGGCTACTGCTTCTTCTCAACCAGCTCAGAGTCTTCTACCAGTGGAGTCATTTGGTCTTTTGGGAATTATGGAGTGTGGATTCGCCAGGTGGATGTATATAAATGTTTGAAGCAGGATGTTGTTCACCATCAGCAATGAATGCCAATCTAACCAGAGATCTTGGGTTTTTTAGTGCCTAAGAATGTTTCAAGGTGAAATGCACTCAATGCCCCAGTGGAGTCGCCATTATGTTGGGGTTCCCATGTTTTGGCCAGATTGGCAAGACCAAAAGATGAGACAACATCAAAACCGCTTTGGGGCCCTAGGATCTAGCCCTCCTGGACCCGGAGAGGGATCTCTCAAATAAAACAAAGAATGGTATATCTTTGAAGCTCAAGATGAGGTATTAGGCTAGGTATGAAGCACAAAGGGGGTTTTAAAATGATTTGGTTGGTTGGTCGCTGAATTGGTCATGAGATCATAGACTGAGAAAGCATTGGAAGGAAAGGAACAAAGCAGCAGGATGTTTTCAACAAAGAGGATAGGTCAAGAAAGTGACATCCATTGGGCTATGGAGTCATGAAAGGTAATTACTTGCAACAACTAGCCAAGGCTTTCAAAGGGCAAGTCATCTAATACTAAAGGATCTTTTAGATTAGATGGTGGGATGGAACATTAAGGAAAGAAAGTGAGAGAAGGAAAGTGACCTAATTTCTATCTATAGATCAGGTCAGAGGTCATTTAACTCCAGACCTGCTTGGACATACTCATAGGAAACTCTCAAAAAGGGACAAAGGGGAAGCTTACAGATTGAACCAGAGGTCATTTAACTCCAGGTCAACTTTAGCATGCTCCCAGGGGAAAAACAAAGATAAGTTTTAATGAAGAGATCTTAGAAAGGTCAGCTAGTCGCACAAGGATCCTAGTGGACAGGGCTAACTCTAATCCCCAGTGTTCCCAAATCTTCCAGCTTAAACCAAACAAGAAAAACTAAAGACAGATTCCATTTAACTCATGCATCAGCTAGCAGCATAAGGAACTACTACGCTGGTTAAATCATCCGAAATCAATCCTTAGATAACACATTTGGCAGAAAACATTGAAGGCAAGGAGAGCATAAACATAGGGCACCTAACAAGGGTGAATCCTATGCCAATATTTTGATGCAAGCCAGTAGAACATGAAACAACATGTAAATGTAATAAACAAAGTTAGAAGACATCACCAATAGTAATAGACCAGGATCCTGTGAAATGTGCTTTGATTAATTGATGCAAACTAGTCACATACACCGAGCGCAATGGCTGTTACAATCCAAAATTCTCATCCCAGCCTAATACATAACAACTACTCTATTATCCCTCCCAATACTTTTCTAACAGTCAGAATGAATCCCTCTAACAGCAACGACAGCAGCCGAACAACAATGGCCCAACAACAACCTTTTACAATACGTTCTTTTGGATTCTTATAGGAGGAAAGAAAGACAATGGTAGTTGTAAACTTAAATGCAACATTAACAATCTGAAGTAGTAGGAGGGCTGAGGCCCCATCTGGTTTTAATCTGAGCATTTATCTTTGGTACTCGTTGCAGTGTTCTGGTGAATTGCACAACAGGCAGAATAATGATGTTAGGGTCTGCCATACCGTGTAACAAATGCTTCTGATGGTGTAGGACTGCTGATAGGGCGGAAAACTTCATTTGGACACAAAGTAAACTGAAACAGTAATGTGTACCGTGTCCTTTCATGGAAGAACGTTCTGGCGATACGGAAACCCTGATAGTATTATATTTTTGTGCATTGAACCGTCTGAACGATCCATAGGGTCTTTGATTTTGGTCCTCTGTCTTCTAAAATCCTTGAAGGAGCCCAAAATTCTTCTATTTCTTATCTATAGCTCTCTGCTGCTCCTGTACAATCTTTGTCTGTGCAATTTGAGCTTTAAATGGCGCCGGATAGGGTTTGCAGAGTTTTAACTCTGTCCTTGGATGAAATCTATGATGCGAACACCTTTTCCGGACAGTCTTCTGTGGAATTAGGCTCTAAATTCAGCCTCCTCTATGCACTGCGCCATTACAATGGAATATATGAACCATGGCAGGTTTTACCGCGTGATAAACCTGCAAAACATGAAAAAAATTGAGAAAACCATGCATGGGGGTAATGGATGAGAGACGAGGATGATGAGGATGGCCATGCAGACCGGTGGGACAACGGAATAGTGCGTAAACATGGTGGAAAACACGCTATGACAAAGGGACATGTTCGTGGATGTGCACAAAGCACATCATACAATTAATAAAACATACGAAAAAAATTGACCTTGAACGAATATGTGCAGCCGTAATGGGTAGGTGGTGACGCAGGGGACACGGGACGAATGACGTGGCGATCCTGGGCGATGGAGGAATAGTCAACCGGGGGAAGACAATAATATAGACCGTCCGATCCCAGGATGATATTAGACTTGGTGAAAAAATACGGATTGCGATTGAACATGGACCCTCGATCCGCAAACCCACGACGACGTGAGGCCGATCGGATGGTGCGTTGTACCTTGAGCTATCGCGTGTGCATCTGAGTTAACTATCATGCATCTTCGGCGAGCGATAGCCATTGGATGGCCCGCCCCAGATCGGACGGTCCACGGTAATATCGCTGGGCATCCTCGTTCGAACAATAATGCGCGATGGACGATGGTTAACACGCGAGGATGGCGGTTTTGAAAAAGGTACAGGGGACGCGTGTCACACGATGTATGGAATTGTTGGCCAATCGGAAATTACCGCGCTCCGCCCAAAGGCGGTGCGATAGAAACCACCGGGTTTTGGAACAGTACATGGGGACCACCGGGGCAGGTAGGCTCCGAACCGTCAGATTTGCATGTAAATGAACGGCGATGGCACGATCGGGAGTTATAACGGAGAAGACCACGGGCACTGCGGAGTTAATGATCGCCGTCTGATCTACAAAGATCAACGGTCAGGAACGCTCCCAATATACAATGGAGATTTGCGCCTTTCGGGCCAACGCTTGGTCATAACGTTGGGTTCTGTGGGGGGAAATGGATACAAGGGCTTGGCCGAAAGGGGCTAGGACCCATAATATGGAGAAAATGGATTTTTAGGCCATTTTAAATGCATTTTAAGGCCTAGGAAGGGAAACGATAAGGGGAACAAATGGGAATTGGCTAAACAAAGGGTAGAGGTTTGATTTAAAGGGGGTTTTGGGGATGATTTAGGGGGGGGGGAAGGGGGATTTAGAGGGAAAGAGTGGAACTTAGGCAAAGGGTAAAAAGGGATGAAATGAAGGATTTTGCAGGGGTACAAGGGATAAATGAAAGCCTTTTAGAGCATAGTTTTTTACAGTCAAAGAGGCTTTATAATGGGAATCAGTAGAGGGGATTACATCACAGGGAAAAGGCATAGAAGACTTCAAGGATGATGTGTCTCTAGGGGAGATGCATTCATTGAAGTCTCGTAAACATTTTAGCCCCCCACTTTGTTTACTTGTCAAAATTTATGGAATGGGGGCTAATAATATGTTGGCAAATTGTTTTATGTGCCGACTATGGGAATGCCTACCTTAGTGTTGAGGAGGTAAATCCCCTCTACGAACAGAGGCGATCCCTACTAGCCGAGCAGCGGTCTAGCAACAATCATGAAATGTTACAGCGCAAGTTCCTAGTTACGAATAAAAGACCAAAGATGGAGGCCTACCTGGAATCCAAAGCTATGATCCGTAGAAGAGAGCGTTCTCGTTCCTCAGCCTCGGCAGATCACGATCCTCCCACGATCTCCGCGGATGGACACCTGCACATGCAAGAAACAACACGAATACAAGCATAAAATCCAGAATACGCAACTATATATCAGTGAGAAAGGATATAACTCATATTAACATAAGTGAAAACAGAGTGGAACCATAACCGTAATCATTCATTAAATAACAATCGAAAGAGAGTACAACCAATGTTCTGACGCCGCGGTCTCCTTCGGAAGGGTCCCCAGTCGTTCACGTCTCGCAAAGCTCGCCAGGGAAAGGGCAAGCCTCTCTAGAGTCTCTCGACGATAGTCTCCTTACTTGAGTCGGCCTTAAGGAAAGAAAGAGGGCTCTTACAGCACAAAGGCTCTTGGGAATTTGGAGATTCAAAGCTTAGGCACTTCAAGACTAGCTTGCAATGGAATTGAGCAAGCTTTTATAGATGGGGAAGGAGGGAGTTGGGATCCCTATTATTGTGGGATTGGCCCTATCAACAAGGAAGGTTCCATGGGAGGTGGCAAACCACTTCCCTTCCATGGAACTCCCGCAGCCAAACCTCCCAACTCAAGATAGGCAATGGTTTCTGAGTTTGTTGAAACATAACTTCTGCCATCTTTATTTAAAAACACTCCTTAAATTGGCTGGTGCGACTACTGCTCTGGGACAGACTGCCAATTGGCTCGGCCTCTTTGTAGGATTTTCCTCACTGGCGCGAGTGATGAACTGTCTGCCTGCGCCAATGCAAAAGGAGATGTTTTCATGATTTTTTGCAAGGAGATGTCTTTAGGGAAATTGAAGCTCATGCTTAGAGGAATGCATTGATGATGTTTTCAAGGCATGACAATGTTCACAGGTCACAAAATGGGTCCTCCATTGTGCGGAACGGGGAATGGTAGGGACGGTGACAAATTACTGTGTAACAGATGCCCCCTAAAGTATGAGGCCCGAGAGAGAGAGGGGTGAAATGCTTTACGAGAACATGTTCAACTGAAGGCCCGCCGTCGGAAAACCTGCGCAGAAAGATACAACCGATATCTCAAGTACATGATGTATAAGTGGTATGGACGCAGCCATCCGAAACAGAGTATGCTATAATCCGGATCCAGGGCATGGGCGCAGCCATCCAACTAAGATCAAACAAATAGACTCAGGTATGGTCGCAGCCATCCAATCAGTGAGTCATGTACATAATGATAATAATCCAAAATCACAGCCTGGATTACAACAGACACAATCCAGGGTCTTGCGCTCCATCTCGACCCAACAAAGTACAAGTTCGTGCATGTGAATATGTGAGCTGAAGTCGAACATGCAAGAACATCGTCGGATTACCAGCCAATGATGAAAGTTGTTAACCGACGCGAGAGAAACCACCAATAATGAAAATAGTCCCCAAGGTACTACAGGTACAATCTACGGCGTGCGAATAAATGAACTGACGTCGAACACCCACAGAATCACTCGATCGGAGGCCAATGATGTAAACCTCTCGTCGAATGCGACGAACCCGCCATTGAGGCATGCAGGCTCCAAGGTACCATAAGGAGTCTCTAGACCAACTTCCTGGATAATGAGTTGAAGTCGACAGGAAGTGACCTTGATCGAAGGTGGGCCATAATGTTTCCCACATCATCGACATGAGACAGAGGAACATGATGTTTTTGTTATGAATCAAGATCGTATGAGAAACAGAGGAAGGTTGATATTCGCAGAGGCCAACTTCTCTTGAACACATAACGGCACAAATAGTGGTTTTGGCAGCATATTTGACATCAACGGATCAGAGGTCATGGTGACAAGGCAATGAGCAGAGGAGAGGTCAAAAAGGATTATCCAAACCCACGGAGGCAAGTGAAAAAATGAGATGAGATGTCCCCAACCCGACACGAATGCAAACAAGTGCCATGTTCAAGAGCGACATACTGCCGACGACAACGACGATGGTTCCATTTTTCCCCCACCATTTCTGGCGAGTACCCCAATTATTTTTGATAACAAGCTTGAAGGGGATAGCATATGCTTGTAATATAAGTCCACCCTTCGGGCGAATCCATCCTAGTGCATTTAACGAGTCCTAGGAAGGAGAAACTCGGAGAACGTCATTTCGACGGAATCCAATGTCATCAGGGTTTAACGAGTCTGACAAAGGAAGAACTTGGCGTCTTTTCATGTTTAGAGAGTTTGAAAAGACAGCGGAAAAGAAAACTCCACAGGTCCCTTTTCGTAAATAGTTCCCCAGATCCGAAAAGGTAGAAAACAATATCCGGGAAAACCTCCTAGTCGCGATAGGCTAGGGTATTCTTTTTTCGTAATCGATCCATCCCAGCCCGAAAAAGGGTTAAACTTATACTGGGTGAATGTCGATTCGTGTCCATTTTAACGAGATCGAAACGACAAGGGCCTCGGAAATATTTTCATGTTTAGAGAGTCAGAAAAGAGCTGAAAGATGACTCCTCCTGGAGGAACGAGTGGTATAAAGGGTAGCAACTGGTTCCGGTAATGGTGGAACTGCTCAAAACAAATAAAGGTCAAGAGGCTGGCTAACAAGACCACTCATCGCAGCGGTTCCTCAGGAATGGGTAAAACAACCAAGTGAAGGCATATGATCGGCCAAGTAGATAGTGACGATGGAGTGAGAAAACCAAGGCTCATCTGGCAAAAACAGGCTGATAAAATGGCAATCACAAGAGGTAAAATGGGGATGGTTTCATTTTTACACAAGCTTGAAATCAGGAAACTTTGCTTGAAGTTGGTTTCATTTTTACACAAGCTTGAAACAAATATAAACTATGCTTGAAACTGGTTCCATTTTTACACAAGCTTGAAACGGAAACAAACTATGCTTGAAAAAGTAAGCATGCCCCCAGCATGGTGACTCAATTCGAGGTACATGCCCCCCAAGCTTCAGTTCATATGAAAGGAAGATGGAGTGAAGGTTCAAGTGACGAGATCAAGAGAAAGACTCGACTGGGATTTTACGAGATCTAAACAAAGACTCGAATTGAACGGGAACGTGTTTCATTATTTTAACGAGGTTGACACATTAAAAGAACTATCCTCGTGACACCTTGTTTCATGGTTTAAGGAGCTTGGCACAAGACAAGGAACTCTGCTCCGACAACCTTGTTTCATTTTTTAAGGAGCTTGACAGAAGACAAGGAATTCTGCTCCGGCAACCTTGTTTCATTTTTTTAAGGAGCTTGACATGAGACAACGAACTCTGCTCCAAACACCTTGTTTCATTTTTTAAGGAGCCTGACACAAGAAAACAAACTGTGCTCCAACCAGCTTGTTTCATTTTTTAAGGAGCTTGACACAGGAAAAGAACCATGCTCCGACCGACCTCATCATAATGAATATGAAGTCATAGCTTCCAATAGTTCCACTCCTGATGGAAGGAAAACATCCTGGAAGTCAGGACCCAATGCCCCTAGCACTTGATGCACAACGGCACTATCACTGAGTACAGGCACAAGGTAGGTAGCCACATAGTTGACCTGCGGTGGGGCAGATACAACAGGTGGATAAAAAATAGGAAGGGATGATGGCGCTCCAGTTGCCACATCAGGACCAAAGAACAAAAGCTGATCAATGGTCACGATCTGTCCTTCATGTGGAAAACAGACCACACGAAAAAGGGAGGAGACAAGAGCTCCCATGGCATAGGTGTAATCGCGCCCCAAGAGCAGATTAAAATCCAAGGGGCCTGGAACAACCATCACGTCCATATGGACAGTTTTACCTCCCAAAGTAGCAAGTAACCTTGGAAGGATCCCTAACGATTGACTCATTCTTTTGTTAAATTCCAACAGATTCTACGTAACAGGTGCAAGTGGCAGCGAGCCAAAATCGTGTCAAGTAGTTGAGGATAAAATACTAACAGACGCGCCTTCATCTATAATGGTGCTGGGTACGACCAGACCAAAAGCCTGTACTGTGATCTCGAAAGGCACATAAGACGGAAGGCGGTATCCTGCAAATCGACTCCAATCAAAGGAAGCGACCAAACTACTCGAAGGGGCTACCATCGGACCGAGATGGTCTTCCCCTGGTGTTACGGAAGAAGAAGGAGCATCCTCCACGACCTCCATCTCGAAGGTGGGAGGGGTATCCTCTAGGATCTCCATCACGGGAGGTGGAGGAGCAACTTCTTGAGGTATAGGGACAAGAGAATCTTTCTCCAAGTCCAAGGAATCTGAAGAAACAAGAAGAACCTGAGGGATGTGAGGTCCACTCTCAACGGAAAAGACCTGGTGCACCGCAGACGGGGCCAGTTCAACCGATCCCACGACCAATGGTTGGTCGGGAACGGATTCCTGAATTCGAATTTCCGAGTGAGCGGGATTGACCAAGGATGATTCTTGACCAATCGTAGGATCAACTAGCGGAGGACTCAAAGAAAGCTGTTTGTAACCAGCCGGGAGGCATGGTGTAGAAACAGTTGAGTTGTCCAACACTCGCTTGGCTTCATCCATATAAGGACAAAGGTGAATGGCATGGTGCCCTTCACACAACTTACAGGGATTGGTGATCTTACCCTGCTTCTTAGGAGCCTTATCAGTACCAGTTGAAGACGTGCCCCCAACTTGGCTCCCGGAAGTCAAAGGCAACGGCGGATGGCCATCAGACCATGCTTCGAGCACCTTGGGGATGCCAGGGCAGTCTCGAAGAAGATGGTCTCCCGTGCACAACAGGCAAGGGAACTTGACTTTCCGCGGAGGGTTGGAAGGTTTATCGAGAGGAGATATTTCAGAAACAGTAGCTGCACTTTTAGCCTCTCGCTTATCAGACTTCTTCTTCTTTGTCTTCTTCTTAACCACCTGGTTACTTGAATCCAGACTTTCACCAGGCGAAGTAGAAGAGGAGGACGAAGAAACAGGCGAAGAAGGGGAGAGGTCCACCTTGGAATCAACATGATGTTGTTCAGGTGGAGAAACTGATTGAACAGTAGTGGAGACATTCGGGACAACAGAGGTTGAGAACAACCAAACAGGCAACCCAACAGTTAACCCAGGAAGGGACAACGTCGCCATGTAAGGAGCACCAACATTTCCAAAAGGAGGAAAATGACCAGGATTCCCTTTTGAAGGGATTCCTTGGTTGGTAAACTCTGAAAAAGTTGCCATCAAAACTCAAAACCACACACGGGCTGAAAAAAGAGTTAAGGGCACACGATCAAACGGTCAACAAGCAATATCTAAGCAGGCGTGAAATCGTGGGCGATTAATTTTACCACATTGGAAAGTAAGAAATTCTACCGTTTCATGTTTTAAGAGTCGAGAAACGATAAAAAGATGACTCTATCTCTTTCAGAGTTGACACAAGCGTGAAAGGACAAGCGCTTGACGGTCTTTTCAAATTTAGGGAGTCAGAAAAGACCAAATGACTGCTCAGGAATACTAGGCACAAAGGGTGTACCAAATAACCGTGAACTGCAATATACACCTTGGTTTTAATAATGAAGAAGAAATCAACCAAGGACTTTCCATACATGCAGGAAATCTCCCCGAATGCTGTGTTCGGTGTATCACGGGTATAGGGCGGCAGACTCGGCTTCCTGTGGATAAAGGATTGAAAACCTAGAGGGGTCTCCCTTTATATATGCAATGGTACGGGGAGCACAAGTCTATACTAGCACTATCTAAAGCCAAAAGGCGAACGACAGGTGCTAGGTTTAAAGACGCCGGAACACGTCTCTAGCCTAGACCTCTAAATATGTTTCGTTAGATTCCAATGCTGCCTTAGTGTAAATTGAGTAGATTTTAAAGTTGATCTTCAATTACATTTCAGTTTTCAGGCCCTAACGAATGTGTTGTTTCAAAAACTCCTAAATGCAAAGCTACATGCCACAATACACCATTTCGTTCGATGAAAACTAGCTACAGAAGAGTTGAGAGTCTTTACACAAACAAAATGATCGGAAGACAAACAATGAGATCTCTAATGCAACTAATGAAATCGAAAATTTTCCATTCCAATCACTAATTACTAGTAAAATCGAAAAATTTCAATTTGCACTAATCAACCAAAAGCAAAAGAGATTTTTTTTTGTAATTTTCAATGTTTGATAGCTAGATGCACTAAAAAAACTGAAAATAAAAGAGAAGCAACTTGAGAAACGATATTGAGAGAGCAAAACGAACAAATTTCACTCAATGACACAAGCAATCAGATCTCAAATCGACCAAAGTCTCTCAAAACCAAGAAAAGACTCAAAGGCTCCAATGGACCGTGTGATCTAGGCCCAAAGCAAGACCAAACGAAATTTGAATGAAGAAATGAGCAATCACCCAAAAATCGCAACAAAACAGTGAACAACTACTAAAAGAATGTGGAGGAGCAATCAAAGAGTCGACTGGATAAACGAAACACCAAAACTCCCAAGGAGGGCTCGATACACAAAGCCACTAGATGCCCTAGGGCTTAAAACATGAAATCGATAGATAAAAGCAAACAACCAAAGGACGAAGGCAAATTCCCAGTCAAACAGGACCCCAACACACTCAGGTAGTCGGAAAATCAAGAAGAAAAACACTGACCAGACCTAGAGAGCTCAAAACTGAGCAAACTCAAATACCCTACAGGAGTGGCGCGACTGTAAGGCTGCAACTGGCGCCAGCAAGCAATTGGCGCGGGCTATACAAAAGCAACATGCGCCAATTGGCGCGACTGTCGGGCTAAAAAGCGCGCCAGTCGAGTTTCTCAGCCAAAAACAAAAAAGAACTACTCCAGAAGCGTATCAATGTAAACTAAGCAAACCAAGAAGCAAAAAAACAGCAAAAGAACCCAGCCCAGAAGGCTAACTAAGCAAGGAAAATCATAAAACAATCAAAATGAGACAATCTAAACGAGACAGTGAAATCTAGACGTCCCCAGTGGAGTCGCCAAATTGTTGAGGAGGTAAATCCCCTCTGTGGACAGAGGCAATCCCTACTAGCCCAGCAGGGGTCTAGCAACAATCATCAAATGTTACAGCGCAAGTTCCTAGTTACGAATAAAAGACCAAAGATGGAGGCCTACCTGGAATCCAATGCTATGATCCGTAGAAGAGAGCGTTCCCGTTCCTCAGCCTCGGCAGATCACGATCCTCCATGATATCCGCGGATGGACACCTGCACATGCAAAGAACAACACGAATACAAGCATAAAATCCAGAATACGCAACTATATATCAGTCAGAAAGGATATAACTCATATTAACATAAGTGAAAACAGAGTGGAACCATAACTGTAATCATTCATTAAATAACAATCGAAAGAGAGTACAACCAATGTTCTGACGTCGCGGTCTCCTTCGGATGGGTCTCCAGTCGTTCACGTCTCGCAAAGCTCACCAGGGAAAGGGAAAACCTCTCTAGAGTCTCTCGACGATAGTCTCCTTACTTGAGTTGGCCTTAAGGGAAGAAAGAGGGCTCTTACAGCACAAAGGCTCTTGGGAATTTGGAGATTCAAAGCTTAGGCACTTCAAGACTAGCTTGCAATGGAATTGAGAAAGCTTTTATAGATGGGGAAGGAGGGAGTTGGGATCCCTATTATTGTGGGATTGGCCCTATCATGAAGGAAGGTTCCATGAGAGGTGGCAAACCACTTCCCTTCCATGGAACTCCCGCAGCCAAACCTCCCAACTCAAGATAGGCAATGGTTTCTGAGTTTGTTGAAACACAACTTCCGCCATCTTTATTTAAAAAACACTCCTTAAATTGGCTGGCGCGACTGCTGCTCTGGGACAGAGCGCCAGTTGGCGCGGCCTCTTTGTAGGATTTTCCCCATTGGCGCGAGTGAGGAACTGTCTGCCCGCGCCAATGCAAAAGGAGATGTTCTCATGATTTTTTGCAAGGAGATGTCTTTAGGGAAATTGAAGCGCATGCTTAGAGGAATGCATTGATGATGATTTCAAGACATGACAATGTTCACAGGTCACAAAATGGGTCCTCCATTGTGCGGGACGGGGAATGGTAGGGACGGTGACAAATTACCGTGTAACACTTAAAGGCAAAGCGATCATTTAGAGGATTTATCATGATGTAATGTATTTTAATATTGATGCAGGTGACCGTTCTGCTCTATTTCCAGGCTCATCACAACGTAAAGCATCTCAATCAAATGTTCTTATTATTTGGATCTCATGCTTTAGGGGGCAGTTGTTATAGGTCAATTTGGGCACCATTCCCAATTACCTGGTTAACTGGGCATTATCTCCAGGACCGATGATCAAAGGGTCTTTCCTTCCCTATCATCTTAGTTGCTATATGCCCTAAGACAGGAAACAACATGAATCAAACAAATGAATTTCATCAAAGCAAGGCTTTTCCATGGTTTGAATCTTATTATTAAACATGTGGGAGCTCACCAATGCAGGCTCTAAGGGGCATAAGTGCATTGCATATGTAGGTATCCCCATTCAAGGATGCTTTGAAAAGCACTTCCTGACATTCAAAGGTGCGTTGGTCACATTGGGAGCGAAATTCTCATTGTTCTGGAATCTCCACTTGGCCAGTGTCTTCTAGAAGGGTTCACATGTGTCATGGTTTGGATCCAAGTGTCCATTTGACATCTACATGTCTGGAAAAAATGTATTGCCTATTTTTGGAATGCAATTTATTGCAAAACAACCTACAATTCATCTATAAATTGGATACAGATCTAAGTGTTCAAGGAGGAAGAATTTGAGTAGAGAAATGCTGGAGAATTTTCAATAGAGAGTTTGATTTGTGGAGCTGGTGGTGGAGAGACTTATGCTATGATGAGACTTGGGAAATTATATGGAAGGTCACGATGAATCAATCACTAGGTTGCAACCTCTCCTTCAATCATCAATAAAGAGTACTTCTTGTTTTTCCCTACATGCATCCATGTTTACTTTGATTTTCCATGTTGTAAAATCTTGGTTGATGAATGTAGTTTATGCTTAACTGATTTGGCTAATTAACTTGAATAGATATCTATATTATTGTATCTTTTGTTGTTTCAGTGCTCTTTCTTTCATGAAGCATTCAGCTATTTGAAACCACTTGAAGTTGAGGCTGTAGTGGAAGCGACAGAAAGGAGCCATTTGGAAGTGATTGAAACAAGTAAGAATCCAATCCTCTCTGTGTATCTGTTCTAAGTTAGGAAAAAGGGTAGTGCAGTCTCTCACCTATTTTTCTAGACTATATACTGGTCTAGGGAAGCATAGTTTATCCGTAGATTACAATTCTGGCTCAACAACTGTCATAGCCAAGGGTTTCATATATGCAGCTGTGTTTCTTCGTTTCTATGTACATGTATTGTTGAGGCTTGCATTGCCTTTCTTGAGAGGTTGTTTCCTCACGATATTGTACTCTTCCTACTGCTATAACATAATTTATTGGATGATCATATCTTCATGTGCTTATGGTTTTAAAATAACGTTGTCTTTCCATTTCATGTGCTTACATTTGTTGTAGTCCGTCACCGGGCACTTTCTGAGGATATCTAGTAGTGGGAGATTTGTTTAACAACTCTAGAAGGATTTCATTGGACCCAACTCTTAGATTTTGGTCTTAGACACATTGGTATAAGGGATACAGGTCTTGATATCAAATCATGTTGCCTCCATTTTTGGAAAATGTGTTTTCCATCCATGGATTGCTAGTTGTCCCGATTTGGGAACATTACATTATCTGCCTTACTTATTGATGATTGTGCAAAGACATATGATATGATTATGCATGATTATTTATGGTTAATATATAGGTTTAATTATTTTCATTGGTTAAGATCTAGATATGGCTCTATTTTGTTATCTATGCTAAAGCAAGCACCAATTTTGTGTTATTTTGTTAATGACCGCGCCTTCTCTGTAATTATGTTATATATTGTTGCGTGCATATGTTTAAGTTCACATTGGGTTTTTCTTAGGATGAATTCATTAATTTCTCCCTCACGGTGTGGAACAATGGTTACAACACCCCCCCATACTGCTTCGGGTGAGAATTTGTTCTGCACTAGAAGATCACTTCCGAAAGGTCCAGTTGTTGGAGGGTTTGTTGGTTTATCCATAAACTTTGAACCTAGGTCAGGACCCATCAAGCCAATAAATGGTTCTGTTGTTGGTACCAAGATCATTTTGAGAGATATTTTATGTTGTGGCATCCGTCACGAAACGAGTTACAATATTGGCTGGATAGAAAGATCCTTAAATTTGAGCTCCAAGAGAATAAAAGTACTAAATTTTCTGATGAAAAATGGGTACAGAAGTATATTTATATAGAAGTGCATGAAATTTCTTTTGTTCCTTTGCACACGAACTATAGGAGTGGTTTTCGTGCTTAGCTAAATTCCATCACTGGATAAAAGACGACGCAGTCATTGAGAGGATTCCTAAATTGATCCAACAAGTAGAGAAGTTTGATAATAAGATCACTAGATCGATTGCCTCTTGGGAGGATTTGTGACTGAATTTTCCATTGAACAGTTTGTATCCTATCCTGAGGCCGAAATAAGGTTTTTCAAAGGCCCTAGAGGTAAGTTCCTTCTCTCATTGAAATTATTGCTGAAAATGATATTGTGTGAATGGGGTTGTATGTGCCAACATACTGCTTGAATGCATCAAAGAGGTTCTGCTACGCGCAGTCGAAAAAATTACCATGAAGACTCTGAAAAATTCATTTATAGCCCTATGAAGCCTAGATCTGATAGTAAGCTTGAACCAGAAACTGCTAGCTCAAGTGACTCTGAAGAAGAAATCTCATCACATGAGAAAAACTTGAATTTGTTTCCCACTCCATCCACTCCACTTCTGAACTCACATCACAGATCACCTACTCCACCGCGCAGTCCATCTCCACATCCACCTCCACCCCCCCTGAAGTAAATATGGCTACATCCATGAAGTTACCTAATTTTAGAGGCATTGGAAATGAGGACACTGATCAATTCTGGTTGGTAACTAAATCCTTATGGCAGGCTCAACAAGTTAATATTATTGATGTTATAAAATCATAGCTAGATACTGCATTTCAAGATCGTGCATTAGACTGGTACATTAGGTAATGCTACATTGGAAGAAATTAAAGCAACCCTAAAAGAGAAATTTAAGAAACCTAAGTCACACGTGTAGCTGGTGATAGAAATGAAGGATATTCGTCAAGACCCTAGTGCATATGTATGGGAGGTCGGTAAAAGGCTAAAGTGTGCCATCAGAGATGGTGGATTTGTGATTTATGATACTCAACATAAGGAATTGTTCATTTCTATGTTTCTCCCACATCCTTGACAGCCATTAGGTCAGCAAACTATTTCCACACAAGCTGAGGCTATGGAGGTTTCAATGAAATTGGAGGCTACCCCAAAACCTATTACGCTGAGAGCTCAACAGATTCATAATCAGTTGGAAGCATGCATCTAGAAATTCAAAGTCTGCGCAAAGACAAATGAAAGGAGGTCTGTGTAGAGGTATGGTGAATAAAATGCAAATATTTTGGGCACCATAAAGACCAGTGTCATGTCTTCAACAATTATCTAAATGCTGGAGGTCCTAGTCCACTAAAGAATCTTGTATGGTGTACTATCTGTCAAATTGCTAGACTACATGACACATATTCTTTCCCAAGAATTGAAAAATATCAAGCTGACTTGAAGCAACTATTTTGCAAATTATGTTCATCATTAGGGCACGTTGAGCAGCATTGTTGGACTTTTGATATGATGTTGGATAAAGAAGATATATATAGAACGCAGGTTGAGCCTACATCACAAGCATCCCCTTCTGGGCACAGAGGATTCCTAGGCAGAGGAAGAGGCCGAGGAGGTGGATCATTTGGCCGAGGAAGAGTACAAGTAATTTGCTACAATTGTGGATATGTCGGTCATTATGCGTGCAACTATCTGAATCCATCACGATAGTATTGTAGGTACTGTAAATAATTTGATCATGTTATAGAACACTTTCCTATCTTGATTGATAAAATGCAGGAAAAGAAGACCCCAACGAAAAATATTCAGATGGTTCCTGCAGAAACTCGTGAAGAAGATCCTTGTGTGAATGTAGTTATTAGGAGTGGCATAGCTACCAATGAAGATAAGGGAAAGCAACTTGCCACTATTGTATGGATCTAGAAAGCACCTAAAAAAAAGAAGGTTTTAATCTTCAACACACAAAAGATACCTTTATTGAAGCACAAAAAGAATTTGCAGAAAGAGGTACATCAAAAAGTGGTAAAACATTGAAGGAAGCAGGAGGATATGAGGAGATCAAACCATTTCTAAAAGCCTTTATAAATTTTCTACATAACAAGAAGGATGTTGAAAATTTACAGGCATTAATAGAAAATTGTGTAGAGAAAGAACAACCATTGGTCGAACAATGAGCAGTCAAGAAAATATACAAGAACAAGAAGAGAACGGGTAGGGAGATGTGTATGAATGTGCAGATTGTTGCTTATGAAATAGACCAAGTTAGTTTATATTTGGGACTAGATGCTAATGTTATACCTAAACAAACATGGCAGTGCATGGGAGAGCCAAAGATGGAGTGGTATACTATCCAACAGCACATGACCAATCAACAGAAGATCATTCCTTTAGGGAGGCTATTACAAGTGGTTAATATAGAGGGTGTTAAGGTGATGGCAGACTTTGAAGTCATCCAAATTGTAGATGATGCTAACACCTATCCTGAATTGCTAGGATTGGATTGGGCCATTGACATGCATGGTGTTATCAATATGAAGAGAAGGAGAATGGAATTTGAGAGAAATGGAGTCATGGTAATCATTCCTCTAGATCCTCCAGAAGGCCAAAGGTATACTTAACTAGTGCACAATGAGGATGAGATTGATCAAATATATAAGCTAAATTTTCTTGAGGAATACTAGATTAATCCAAAAACAGGTGGGAATCTGTAATATTCCTAATTAGTAGAGAACTGATTAGAATACTAAAGTTTGTCAAATTTTCCCTTCTAAACTTCAGTAGGAGATTAAAGGGTTGAAGGGACCCATAAACCCATAATTTAGAATAAAACCACTTTCTTAGAGTTAAATTCGACAACGTAGCTCGTGTGGGTCAGAGAGGCCAAGTGGACAACACAACTTATGTGGAGACCAAGGGGACAAGTGGACAACGTAGCTTATGTGGACCCAAGGGATTATTAGGGTTTTAAGGATTGTTAGGGTTTCAAAAGAATAAAAAGGGGATGAGAGTAGCCATAGAGATAATTCATTCATTCAGAAAATTTCTTCTTGTAATTTTGACTAGAGCACACTTGAGCTGTTTAGCCAAGTCTGTAGTGATGTTTAGCACACAAGTGTCTCCTAGTAGAGTTCCCAACCTCATCCTCGGAGAACTTCAAGTGCCCGCTCATAAGAGGAGTTCCACCATTTGGTGAGGGATTAAAACACCAACAAAAGTAGGAGTATGTATTCCCTTCAATACTGCGCAAAGGTATAAGAGAGTGTAGTCCCTTTAGGACTGCATAGAGGTAGCAGAGACTGCACAGTGATTGCACAGTACAATGGAGAGAAAGTGTCGAAAGTGTGGGAGAGAAGAGGAGATTAGTTGGAGGATTTGGAGGGGAGGCTATCCACCTCTTACTAGGGATTTTGGTAGAATTTGGGGATATCTACCAACAGTTCCAGCTAGGATTTTGAATTTCCCAGCAGTTGGGTGAGCCAAGCCTAAGAGGGAAAATTTTCCAAAGTCAAATCTAGGATGCACCCTTTCTGGGTTTTTTCTGGGTTTCTTGAGTATAGTCTGTGGTTAAAATCCCAAAATTTTCTAAGCAATAGATCATCTCATTTATGCATCCCTACTCAGCCAGCATATAGAGGCGTTAAGGGAAAAGGGTTAGATTTTGAAGGTTGGAATTAGAGGAAACCCTTTCTGGGTTTTGGGCAAGGATTACCTTCCAAAATTCCTATAACTTTCTGAGCAGGAGACTTAGACCATCCAATAGTTTGAAGTCAGCTAGCAGTAATATTTCTAGGTAGAGAAACATAGTCATTGAGCCATGTAGAGCAGTTTCTGGCAGGATTTTTTGTTTGGGTTTGAGCTGTCCTTCAGACTGCTTTGAGCAGGCCCAAGTGCAATATTTTTAGCAACTCATTTGGACTCTTTCCCAACATATTAATAAAATGGCTCATCAATGATTGTGGCTCCAAATTCTATGTTTTAATTGTGTTTTCCTTATTGCTATAATTTTAGTCTATCATTGTTTGTATTACAATCATTTTCCCATTTGGGATATTACAATGGTATCAGAGCATAATATTGGTTCAACTTATGGGAAACCCTCATTCTATTATGGGACCCGAATAAATGTTAAAAATAGACACCATGGCAACAACCTTGAATGAGGTGATTAGGGTTCAACAAATGACCCTTAATTCGGGGAATAAACTGATTCATGCAACAATTGTGAATCACGATAGTATTTTAGGTGATGTGGAGTTATTGGTAGAAAATTGGCAGGCATACCAATCATTAGGACATGACACTCAAGAAAACCTCTCTTTTTGGAAGTTTTGTTAACTAAAATACAAGCATAGATCAGGGGGAATTCGATGGAATTATGCAGTGATGATGAGGCAGATTAAGGAAGAAGATGAAAGAGTAGTTGAAGGGGCCATAGTTTGCAAGGAGACAGTTGAGCATATAGTCGTTGGTGAGACACCACCAACTATTGAGGTATCCATTTATGGGGTATCTGGGGTTGTGACCGAGTTCTTTGATGATAGAAACACATCACAGGTTGATGAGGTGTTAGGAGACAACTCTATCATTGTTGAGGATACGATAATTATAGAGACCTCCAGGTCCATGACAGAATTGTCAGATGACAATCACATGCAACTGACTAGTGATCATGTCTTACATGTTACAGTGTCTATGGAGGAGGGTATGCAACCATCCTTTGGGCTAGCCCTTGAGGAGGCACTAGGAGACATATAGGTATTAGACGATGGCCGCATACAACGGTGCCATAAACTTTAAGCTGACCTTCTAGGTTTGAAAGGGAAGGTCACATCAGTACGAGAGGATATTTTGTTACATAATGAAGAACTAGAGGGCATGAGAGTGGTTTGTGCCGAGTCAGCGGACAAGTTGGAACACATTGGGGAATAGCTGGATTCCTTAATGGTACAACTAGAGGGCACAGGGGAGGGTCAAAGAAGTCTATAATATTCCCAATTAGCCATGAGCTAGTTGGAATATTAATTTTTGTTTTGATTTCTTGTTTAATTAATAAGAGGATAATGGAGATCCATAAATCTCCTTAAATAAGAATAAAACCAATGCCAGTGTGAAAATAAGACATCTTCACAGCTTAATTGAGCATCCTTAGGTGTGAAAAGGGGCTAGAACACCTTGACTGGGTCAACTCTAACCAAATCAACAATGTTATCATGGAGTAGTGGCATTCAATGAGGGACAACACAGTTTTAGATGGAGACTCTTTGCATGAAAGTAGTGTCATTAATGGATGGGCCTTAGGGTTAGAAAGCTCATTCTTATATAGGGAAGAGGATGGAAGCCATATTGAATTATGTTGAGTATATGATATTACTGAATATATGGTTTGTTTAGACATATAGCTTTCTTTGGCTGTTTAGCTAAGATTGCAAGTGATGTTTAGCAGAGGGTGTTCCTGATTGAGAATCCCACCTCTTTCCTTGAGAGGCCTCTTGGAATAGCATTGTACTTTACTTCCACATTCAGGCTTTAGGTGAAGCTTCATTTTTCATCTACAACGCAGATCTTGTTGAGGTTTGAGTTGTGTTGCAGGTTGCAGCAGTGGAGAACATCTTTGGGTTACTTGAGTGCTTATTTTTAGTGGAGAAGGGTTCCTTTCCATTGGGAGGACAATAAAGAAGGCCCTTGAGCCTATTTTCATATCTTAGCATTAGGCCACTTATTTATTTTCCCCTACAATGTAGTTTCTATCTTAGACTGCATTATTTTTAGGGAGGAGTTGTAGGGTGGTTTCAGTACACCATTTGGGGAGGACTTTTTCTAGAGAAGGGATCAACCTTTTATCTAGAGAGTCTATTGGAGGAGGCTATACTATTTGGCATATCAGATCAGCCAGAGCTTCCATTTTATATGTTGCAGTTAATCTTTAGCCCTAGGGTTTTGATTCAGATCTTGTACATTGGTGTATTGCTGAAAACGCTTTGGGGGTTCTTCATTGGAGGTTGTATAGAGCCTATATTTGTACTTGTTGTATCTATTGAGGGATTTATCATCCCATATTATTTGTATGTTCATTTTTTGTACATTTGGTGGCCCATTGTTTTACATATATATTCTGCTATTATGATGAATGGAAGGTCTCCATATTGGTGTTGGAGGTATAAAAGGTGTCTTTTTAACTCCTATTTATCCTACATTAATTATCAATCCAGGTACAATTTTTTATCTCAAGAGTGTACAGAGTCTAAGGCAACAATTTAATCTAAGAGTAATGCTCTCCAAATTGCTGTACAATGTTTCAAATACAAGAGTAAACGGATGCTTGAAAATGAAATCTAATTGCAATGACATGAAACTTAAAGCTCTAAAATTCAATCACTCACTTGGGAATCATCAGTCAAGGATGCAGTAGTAATAACTCTTTCCTCTGTCAACTGATGTAAATGAAATCAAGCATAAACAAGATCTTCAATCTGAGAACTTAGGCAGTAGTAGCCAATATCCTTTACAGTTGATGATCTTACACTCCACAATAAACAACTAATGATAACTGAGTTAAATCAATAATGCTGCTAATCGAAATAGAATAAACAAGCTTTCTACAATATCATTCCAAAGCAAACCAAAGACTTACAGGAAAGGAATAAACAATAAAGCTAGTTATCAGAAATGAATAACAAAGCTATTTAATGGAAATGAACAAATCTATTTAATGGAAATGAACAGCAAAATATTTAATGAAATGAACATCAAACTATTTAATGAAATGAACAGCAAACTCTAAAAGGCAAAGCTCTATATTTTAGAAATCTATTATTTTGGAAAGCAACGCAATTCACTGACAACTGATGCAACAAATAGATTTCATAAAGCATTGAAACAGTAAGCTATAAAACATGGAAACAGTGAAGCAATGCGATTTAAAGGAAATGAGAACTAAAGCAAACCATCACACGACTGGAATTGGAAAGTAATGGTACAGATAGCAAGTGGATCCACCAGGGTCGGGCCCTTAGCCACTAGTGAAGCACCGCCGAACTACTCCAGTATCAAATAATGGAATGACAACCGGATTATATATTAATCATATGTAACAGCATTTACAATCAATCATACTTTGTTTCAACCATGAGAGTCGATGAGCAATCTTGAAAATACAATAGGAAGTCAGAATCATCATAATACATAATACATTATATTTTGATTTCTACAAGTGCTGTCCCTTTTATAACAGCCAGCAGACGAAACAAGAAATACAGATAAGCTTTGAGCAGTGATCCCTTTGGATCAAGAGATCCTGAGGGATTCACTCTATCTTCTAACTTTAGTTATCATTTCATCTTCTTGCACTGATGCCATGCTGTTCCTTTCCTTCCTTTGGCTGTGAGCTCTGATCTCAACCTTCTTGTCTGGATATGGTATTTTGTTGAAGGGACAACATTTATTTCTACTTTGTCTTTTTCTCCTGAATGGTGGCTTCCCACTTCATCTATTTTCTGCATATAATAACAAATAATCTTTAATCAATTTACAATAATCACTAATCTCCTTAATTCTATTATAATTCTTCAATATATTACCATTGTAGAATATAAAGGAGTTATGATTAAAAGAAAAAGATAAATAAATACACAGCAAATTCATACCCTTTCCAATGCTCAACAATTGGCCTCTTTCTTTATATGATGTTATACACTGCTATTCCAACATTTTGCAGTATATTCCTACTTTTGGGAATACGACGTGTGCTGTATCGTAGCATAACCTTATTTAGTTTGCGTATCTTTGGAAAAGGAAATATGTCATCTGAAGAAGGAGAGCCTCTTACTAATAGAGAGAAGAGGTATCAAAGAACAAGACATCAGAAATTTGATTATACAAATGAAAAATAATACAAGGGTAAAACCCCTTTATATGGAGGAAAAGATGAAGAGAAGGAGTTCCCTAAGATCCTTCTTAGAAATAGGAAAGACATTGCTAGAGAAACAAAGGACATGAGGATGGATATATACAAGGAATAGCCAAAATGCTTTCTGCGTGGTGAAGGCTCTGACATTTCTCATCACTGGAGTGATCAACCAGTGAAGCAACAACAAGTTTCCCAACGCTCTACAATGCCTACATTCTTAGCAGTGGGAAATGAAGGGTTTCAAGAACAAGAAAATCTTGATGAATATTTCATGGAATATGAGTCTCAATCTTAGAGATTCACGAACCACTTGAGCTTCCAATAATTTTTTCATATGAAGGACAATAGGGCACCCATGCATCATAATAGAGGTGGAGGATTCATTTAGAATCATGATCTACACTGAACTATGGGCAGATTTTTCTTACCCAAATTTGATGGGTCATATAAATGTTGTACCAAATCATGGGTATAGAAGCTTTACATCTACTTCTAGCTGAACAAAGTACCAGAGATGGAGGCCATTAAGATAGCAGCGCTACACCTTGAGGGTGAAGCACATGATTGGTGGTTCCATGGCTTGTCTACATTAGGTCTTGCCAATGTGACTGCATATTCAGAGTTCAAAAGGAGGTTGGTGGAGAAGTTTGATAGAAGGGATACTGAGGCACCACTCATGGGGCTAGCAAAGCTCAAACAATCAAGTGATCCAGAAACTTATATTTTTGAGTTTTTAAAACTTTCTGTTATGGTTCTTGATTTATCTATAGCAAGAAGGGTCTATATTGTCATTGATGGGTTAGAAGAAACTTTTCATGGGTTGGTTAAGTATACCAAGCCCACTACCATTCAAGATGTCATTGAAAGGGATAGAGATATACAGGATGCCTTGCCAAAAGAAAATGAAACATTTTGGAAAAAGCCGTCTTTTCCATCAAAGGGAAAAGGTGAGAAGGCTCCTTTCTTAAAGGAGAGCCAAAGCAAAAATCCTCTTAGTGATGATGTCCAAAGAGACTTGAGGAGGAGGAAGCTTTTCTTCACATGCCAAGAAGCTTGGGCACCTAGACATAGATGTGCAGCTGGAAAGGCACGTTATATAGAGCTCTTCTCAGATGATGAAGAGGAGGAAGAAGAAGAAACAGAAAGGGATCACAACGATGGAATAGTAGGAGATGATCGACCACCACCAGGAGGTGAGGATGGAGCAATTTCCCCAATTAAAGGGGCTCTTGTATCATTTAGAGTGGTACCAAATTATTAGGAAACTTCCACACAAAAAATAGAGTTGGATTTGCGCAGTGGAAGCAAGGGCATGGTAGTCCCATATATTATACATATGAGGTTGACCCATGAGACATCACTGTTTTATGGAAAACCACCTGGGAGGCCACCTGATCCAGATTTGGTGAGAAATGTCTCAGATCATGATGCACAATTCATTGATCCAGGAGGAATGCGAGCATTGGGATATCATGATACAACGTTGAGAGTCTTGGGTAGACTCAAGGAGGAGGGAGATATTCTCCCAACATCATCAGTACCCACTTTCATTTCAGATTCTACGTTGTGGAAGGAGAAGCATGGGAAGGATAGAAACCTTCCAACATGTACCTTTTGCATAAGATATGTCAAAGAGGAGGAAAAATATATGACATATGATTTATATGATTGATCATCAGCGTTGTCACTTTGGAGAGTAGATCCATATTGGAAATCCCGGCTATTGGTGGATTATACCAAAGATCTTTTTACATGCATGATACTTGATGACCAACTTCAAGAGGAGGGCTATTTAGTCCAAGATGAAGTCGTCTACTATCATGGTAGGATATTCTTGTCTAAATCTTCCAAGCTCAAGGATAAGTTACTACAAATATCTCATGCATAATTTCTCTTTAGCCATACTTATTCCATGAAATCCTATAACTCCATCATCGAGGGTTATACTTGGTAAGGCTTTGAAGAGGAACTATATCAGCATTTGAAAATATGCATGGACCATGTGGAGATGGGAGATATACATAACTCTATGGAGGATTTATCACAGCCACCTCTTTCCTCTTTTGGAATGAGAGGGGATCTATCTATGGACCACTCCATTTGTATGAGCATAAATTTTGGTAAGGAACATGTTTATATGCATGATGTATCACTTGATGATTATTTGCATTCCTTTACCATGTATATGTAGGCCATTGCTCTAAGGAGGAGAATTATTCCATATAAAATTCATGGCAAACTTTGGGCCATAAACATTTCTTAACACGACCACTCCCTTAGCGGATATAGGGAGATGATTTACCACTCTAGGTGCACTCCAAAGGCCCCAAATATTTCTCACCTTTTCAGAAGTTGCGAGAAGATTTCGGTAGCAAGTAAGTGGTGGGGAAACCACTTACCATATCATTATCTAATCCAGTCAAGAGACATACTGTGCTGGTTCCACATGTGGGACTATGACCCACCTCCGATTTTGCATATTTATATTTGTATGTACTTGGTTTTGAACCCATACATTGATGATGTACTTATTATTTTTATGGGAATGATTGGAGGAAGGATGGGAGGATTGGAAGTGGCCTTTGGGAGAGAGATTCTCCATGTTCATTATGCTACATGTTTCAGGGAGAACATTGGGAAAACCATGTGTTATCACCCTAATTTTTTTTTTAAACTCTGTAAGTTTACACTGTTTTGGTCATAGTTTTCAAATAGGTCTTGAGTCACTTAGTCTTGATAAAGGGTAGGTCTTAGATTTAGAAGTCTCAGAGGTCAGTTTTCAGTTTTAAATAAAGTCTTTTAAGTCTCATTCCATGATTAAAAAGTCTTATCATTCATTTAGAAATCATGTCATTAAGTTTTGGATGAAATTCCCAAAATTAGCCACAAAACAGCAGTTTCGTAGCGCGGTCAGTTCAAAAATTTTGTTTTGTGCTACGAAAGCGCTGCTACTTTCATAGTGCAAAGTGCGAAAAATACACTATATGCGCTACGAAAGCGTGGATTCTTAACAGGTCTTGTCAAAACCTAGAAATTGTCAGAAATCCATTAAGTAATGATGGGGTAACATGATGGTGAGTCAGTTAGAGGTCATATTCAAGGTCCTTAACCATTCATATCCATTATTATCATAGCATGGGTTTCTCATTGGAAATTGGGATTTCAAATTTTGAAAACTGTTTTATGTTCTAGTCATTCCAGTATACATTTGCTCATAGTGAATTGTGAAACATCTTCGTTTCAAACTCTGAAGTATTAGAGTTAAGCTTGTGGTTTTTCTATACCAAGGCTATTTTCATACACAATAAAGTGAGGCTTCCAAATCAAATCAAGCGAGGTTGTTCCCTTTTTCTCAAGCGAGGCTACCAAATTAAATCAAGAGAGGTTGTTTTATAAATTCCGAAGGAAGCCAACAGAGTTTTTCTGAAACAAACATGGATGAGGAGAAAAAGAACCACAGAAGAGGACACTGTTTGAGATCTGAACCTAAAAGCACAAAATGTTTAGCTAAATATCAAACAATCATGGATACTTTTAGTAAAGCAGGTTGTTTAAAATTATGTGAAAAGTTGCAAGGTGGACATACTCAGGTATCCAAAGAGTTTGCATTACATTTCAGTGGGACGAATACAAAGGTTGGAATGTTAAACATGTCAGTGACACCTGAAATCATAGCTCTAGTGATTGAAATACCTAGAGGATAGGAAACTTGGTTTAAGGGTTTTAGATTCGATATGGAGGCATGCAAGATGTTTATGAACCTAGAATATGTAGAGATGGACCTGAACAATGCAGTTCCCAGACGCTGTATTAAGGATAGCTATGCTAAACTAATATTCAATATCCAAAGATATTTCACATGCGAAGGCAGGTACCATAAAGTATTACCATTTCACAGGTATGATATCACTAGATTTACCATTTTTCCTATATAGAAGTATTTCCAAAATGGCTGATAAAGTGCAAGAAAAATCCGAGGGTTGTGAAACATATCTATTTCACCATGGCTTAATTAAACTGTTGGTTTTAAATGAGCTCCAAAATATTAATAGGGACTGGTCTTCTTTTATTTTTATAAGTGGATTTGAAATGAAATCTCTAACCCTAGTTAAAAACCCTAATTCAAAGGAAAATCCATCACCATCAGCAAAATTCTGTCAACCAGCAAATATAAGGACAAGAAGGTTTGTGAAATTGAAGCCAAGGGACCAAGTGAAAGATAAGGTAGAAAGAACACCAGTGATTGTTACAGAAACTCCTTCACCTGCAAAACAAGGATTACAAAGTTATAAGGAAGCTAAACAAAAACAAATAGCTGGTAAGAAAGTAGTTCAGAGAATTACAAGGAGTCAAGTTGCAACATCAAAAGGAAAGACAGTAGCTTTAGGATCAAATGACAGTGCAGTATTGAAAGGAAAATTGGATTACATACTGCATGCAATAGACATAGAATAATCACCTATAGTGCAAGCTGATTTCCTAGGAATAAATGGAAGCAAATAGAAAAAGGTGAAATCAGTAAAGAAGCTGGAGTTTAAGGGTGAAGATTAAGCATTTTTTTTCCAAGCTAGGAAGCTTGTAACTAGACATTCCAAAAGGCTCAAAGGAACTTAATGCTGAAGTTAAAGAAACCAATAAAGAAGCTATTGTTATTGAAAAAATAGTTGATCTTTCCTCACTTGTGGCAGAGCATGTAGAAAACAAAGTAATTATAGCACAAGAAGAAATGACCAAATATAAAAGCCTGGAGGAGAAGTTAAGATCAAAAAACCATGATTTCGCTAAGTTGAAGAAAAGAGCCAGAAACATGTCATTGAGAAAACTGAATTTAAGAGGATGAAAGTTGTTTGGGAAGGTCAAATAGTCTCCAAATCAGAAATACCAAGCCGTGAAGAATAGTTCTTCACATAGACAGTCCCTGCCATTAAGGAGGAAAAGTTTGTAGGAGTGATCAACACTCATTTGAGAGCTATCAATAGAAGGTTAAGAAGACAGGTGGAAGATCTATAGATACAATTGACAAGGTCTCTGTCTCAATAAAGGTTAAAGGTGCAGTGAAACAGAATGATAAATACACAAGACAATCTCTGATCAAAATGAAGGTAAATTTTGATGAAGGTTATGTTTTCAAGGTAATATTGATGTGTTTTTGAAAAAAAACCAATACCCTTAAAATTTAAGTATCTCCAAAGTATGAATTTTGAAGAAAGTTTTGACAAAACTGCTTACACAACAGTTTCGTAGTGTAGATAGTGAAAATCTGATGAAATGCGCCACGAAACTGCTGAAGCAGTATTTATCATATTTTCATATCAAATTTTGAGGGAATTTTGGTGAATTTTGTTTTGAAATTGCTGGTGGAAGTGTGTTAATGGAAAATGAAGGCTTCCCTAAAGAAAACAAATCAAAAGCAGATTTGAAAAGGAGCTAACACTGCACTATGAAAAGCACTACTAAATTGTGTTGCTTTCGTAGTGTAGGTTTATTCTTACCTTTTTGGCATTGTTCGAAGTTTAGATTCTTCATAGTGGGAGAATTGAAGAAATATGGTGTAAATATTTGGCAACAAGAGACATGTAGACATGATTCATTAATGGTCAAAGTGCTCAAAACAGATAAGGGAATCAAAGGGCCTAAAAAACAGGAAGACATGTTTCCTAAATTTTAGGAGAAAATTATCATCAACATCATGGCTACGTCAAGTTAACGATCATCATCCAAATTCGACTTCATTGGAGTGTAGGTGGAAAAAGATTTAATAAATAAAAAATAAGGTTGTTAGGAGGATATTAAAGAGTTTTAGTCCTATTAGAAATAAGACATTTCATTAGGATTATAGCTGTCAATTTGTAATAAATGACATGTTTATGATTAGAGAAAGTGGTCAAAATCTATGAGTTCGATGTATCTAGTGGAAAAGATGGAATCCTATTTTGTAAATGTTCTATAAAGAGCATAAGATCGAAATCCAAGAGGTTGGAAATTTTTATTAGCAAAGACTGTGCTTTGTATGTAATGGTTTTTTAAGCTTAATACAGAGTTCTGTTTAGACAAATCAAGATTCACGAGGAGTTCTTATCTATTATTGTTTTAATGGAATTATTCAATATTTCTCTCTGCAGTGGTGTTTTTTTATGATACTTAGAATTCATTCATAATTCTCTAACTTCCTTCATATACAAACTAACTGTGTTTCACAGTTCTATATGTTTTACTCCCTGATTTGAACTCCAAATGTCTTGACTTCCATGGTAGATAGACTGTGATGTTTTTGTTGAAGTTACCTTGACTCCATAGCCCAATGAATGTTTGCTAATGTGATTTACAACCAGTTATATCTTCTATCTATTTTACCTTAGAGTTAGCCATCTACTTATTTATAAAAAATCATCAACTTTTGAGAGAGCCCTCTCAGGTTGAGGAGGCTAAGCCTCAACCAAAATATTGGTTTGAAATAGTTACACAATGTTTACTTGATCAGTAGCCCATTAGGCCTAATTTTTTTATAACATTTTGGTGCGTCTGCCGGGAACCTGAAGATTATACTTTCCCGAGATTTCGAAGCTGAAATTTTGAAGGTAGCAGGAGCTCAGAAATTGTTTCAAGGCTGCATCTACCTTGGTGACTCCATTTAAAGTTTATATGTTCAAAGGTGGCTTCGATAAGGATATACACGAGGATTAATCCTGACCTAGATCCACCTGCCATCATGGACAATCCAAACACTATTTCAAGAGGTAGTCAAGGCATTTATGAAATACTAGGTACTCCATCTCATTCGAAATTCTTTTCCTCTGAAATATCAAGAAGTCCTGAAGACAAAAGAGTTTATGATAAGATTCATGAGGTTTTTTTTAGATCAGAAAATGAAAAGGAACTAATTGAAATTACCTTAGACTTACATAAGAGAGGAATTGACACTTCAGCCCTAGTGACCCAAGAAGACAAAGAAGAATTCTGGGAAGCTTTTGCTTTAGAGTTGTTGTTGGAAATGGAGTCTTTAGACAAATTGAAGGAGCTTGATCCTTTCGAAGTATTGTTGAAAAGTAAAGTTGGTTTACCTCTTCCCAATTGGAGCTCAATTTTTACTGGCTTACAAAGACCAAATAGTCCTCTTCATATCAATTTGTCATCCATTGTTTATACCTTTCCTAAAATTACCACAGTACCCCTGACCATGGCTGCAAATCCACCAGCTGCACCTGCTAGATACGCCTCTTTTGTCCTTCCTGCTGTCTTACATGACCTCCCTAGTAAGTATGCTGCTAGAATTAAAACCTGGGGAAGTGATGAGGAAATTACATTAGAGGATCATGTTGATCAATTTAGTGACTTTATAGACATAGAGGAGGTTGATCATGAAGATGTTAAATTAATATTATTTTCTGAAATTTTTACTGGTGAGGTTAGGAAGTGGTATAAAGCTCTTACTCCCTGGAGCAGTCATAATTGGAATGAATTTGAAGATTTTTTCTTAAGGAAATGGGAAATAGAACTAATCCAGTACAAGCCCTCACTGAGTATAATACCTTGAAGAGAGCTATTAATGAAACTATCCAAAACTTTTCAAAAAGGTTTAATAAAGTGCTAGATTCTGTTCCTGCTCGTTTGAAACCGCCAGAAGCCTTAGCTCAAATGAGGTATGAAAAAGCTTTTGACTATGAGTTTTCCATTCTGTTGAGAGGAAGAGAATCTCCTACGCTTGCTAAAATGAAAAATGATGCTGTGAAGGTGGAGGTTAATTTGATAGCAGCCAAAAAATCAAAAATGGGTAAGGGTAAAATTGAAAGAAGAAGAGAAACCTTCATCTTCTTCCTCTCAAGACAAACTGGATTCAATGATGAAAACAATGGAAAAATTGATGGATAGATTAGCCCTTGGCAATACCTTTTCTTCCCCTACACAACATGAACCTAAATTTAGAAACCCTTAGTTCAGGAGACCTTAAAATCAGCAGAGACCAAGAGAGAATAGAAATCAACAACCTGATCCTGTAGTGAGATCTCCTTTTCAGCAGAATTTGGTTGATGAAGAAGATGACCCTGAAGAACCTGAAGAGTCTGTTCATTGTTTTGATGAAGAAATATTAGGAATTTTCTTGACTAAGGAAGAACATGATCAATCAGATCAAAATCATTAAGAAGAAACATTAGAATATCTAAAGGGATATCAACATGCCATTTTTGAGATGCAGAAACGATATAATCTCAGAAATAGGAATGTACCTATCATTGCAAACAAGACAAAACCTAAGAAGGATGCACCAAAGGCTGCTGATGGCAAGAAGGAAGCTCCTAAGGTCGTAGAAGGTGAGAAAGATATACCTGTTGTCCTTCCTACTAAAGAAACTGAAAAATATGTTTTTGTTTTCAATCTTGAGAATGAAATTTCTAAGATAAAAATATCAGTCCGTTTTGGTGAAATTCTCAAGGTAGATTAATATAGAAGCAAGATTGTTAAAATGCAAAATTCACAACCTAGAGCTACTGATATCTTGAATGTATTGGAAGATCATCCGACCATATATTTGGGACCAAGACTAGAAGATGAACAAAATGAGGAAGTTCCTCCTTTTTATGTGAGTATTAGCATTAACGACATGACATTGCACAATGCTATGTTAGATTCAGGGGCTTCTCACAATATTATGCCAAAAATAATCATGGAAAGAATGGGGTTAGAAATAACTAGACCATACAAAGATTTGTTTTCTTTTGATTCAAAAAGAGTTTAATGCATTGGTCTAATCAAGGATGTTGTTGTTGGTCTAGCACAAATCCCTGCTAAGACTATAGTCATGGATATTGTTGTAGCTAACATTCCACTGAATTTCGGTATGTTGTTGTCAAGAGCATGGGCAGCAAAAATTAAGGGTACAATGCAAATGGATCTTTCTTATGCTACCATTCCAGTCTTTGGAGAGCAAAGAAGATTGTATCGAGAGGCAAGGGTGGATTACATGGTAAGTAGCAAAGATAAACCTTAAAAATTTCCAATTTATGCCCTTGATACTGAACTTGGTTCTACTATTCTTTTTAATGAATTGACTAATGAAGTGGAAGAATAAAAGAAAATAGAAAATCAGAGTTCTAAAATTCAACAGTCCAAAAATCAGCAAGCAGAAATTCATCGGGTTAGAAATAAAGAGGAAGAAGGTTGGTGGTCATTGCATTTTGATGGGTCAGCAGGCAAAGAAGGAGCAAGAGCAAGGATCTAGATTAGAAATACAAGCGATGAAAGTAAGTTCTTTTCCTATAAACTGAACTTTGATTGTACGAATAACATGAATAAATATGAATCCTTGATTTCAGGTCTAGAAGTGTTGAAAAGAATGAAGGCTCAAAACATTTCTATTTTTGGAGATTTAGAATTAGTCATAAAACAGAATGAAGGTGTTTATCAAACAAAGGAAACAAGGATGAGAGCATATTGAAATCTGGTTTTGGACATGTTAGAAAACTTTCAAGCCTATTTATTCACAGTCAAAACTAGAGAACAAAATTCCATTGTTGATTCTCTTGTTGTCTCTGCAAGCCTTTTCATTATTCCTATGCACTCCACTGAAAAGTATGAAGTTGAATTTTTCCATAGACTAGCCATTCCCGATAATATTATTCATTGGAAAGTTTTTGAGGATGATCAGCAGGTGAAAATTTTTATTGAGTTGAAAGAAGAATTTGAAAATATACAAGTAGATCAGCAGAACATGTTAGCTGAATCTAAAGGGAATTCTGAAATTTTACAACTAAAGAGCAATTCCATACCAAAGGGACTAATACTTCTAGAATTTTTTTTTTTATCAAAATGATGTTTTTAAATCCCCCAAGATGCTAGCTGATGATGAAGAAGTTGAGAGTTGTAACCTTGGTGCTATAGCTATGCCCAAAATGATCAAACTTTCAAAATTTCTTTCCGTTGATATGAAGTTTAAATATGTTGAAATGATGAAAAGATTTATAGTTGTATTTAATTGGAATTGTGTTCATTTGAAAGAATATGATTGTTGTGCTCAACTTAGTGTTCCTAAATTGAGGTCATAAATTATCAACCAGGGTCAGTAAACTGCTGAAGTGTGGTGCACTATATGTGCCTAGGTATCTGTTTCTCACTACGTTGTGTTTAGTGTTTTTATAATGTTTTTGGTTTTATGGTTTTATGTCAAGAAGGGAAAAAAACTAAGTGTTGGTAAAGAGAAGTGAATGGTTGCACTAAAATAGAGCAAAACCTATTCTAGACTGTGTATGACACTAAAGAACAGAAAATGCAAAGTTTGATAATGACTCATAGCAAGGAACTAAATCACAACATGAACTCAATAACTCATAACATGTACCCATCCAATTCCTTCATTTAGAAATATATTGGAATAGCTTGAGAAAAGGACAAGTTTAGTGTAAATGAGGTTCTACTAAATAAACAATCATCTTACAATATTACAAAGAATCTCATCCATGGCTAGAAGTTTATTGGAACACAATTGGAAAAATACTATTAGTAACACAATAATATTTCTACTCTGAATTAACTTGTCATGCTAAGATCAATTCATTCTGCAGCTCAACTTGTCACCACTAAACCTTATTCAAAAGTTAGAGATTTTCTAAAATAGTTTTTGGAAAGAAAGGTTTAATTGTGAAATTGCAAGGGATTGCAGATCAATCAAGGCCTTAAACTGATATCAATAACTTATTCCTGTTCATATGATGATGCATTAATAGAAAGTCAGAACAAGATTAGTTTGTAAACAATGAAGGCCGTGAAGTCTAATTTTGACAGTCAACACAACTTAAAGAACAATGAATGACACTAAACTAGAATGCAATTGATCAGACTTGAAACACAGTGATCACAACTAAACTAAAATTTCATTAACCTAACTTGAAATACAGTGAACTGGAATTGAGCTAGAATACCACTAATCTGACTTGAAATGAAGTGAATTAAAACTGAACTAGAGTGCCATTATCAAACTTGAAATATAGTGACAGAATTAAACTAGAATGACATCTACCTCCGGAGTGCTATGACTAGACTAAGGATGCAACTAATCACTGGAATGTTTCAGCTCTGTCTCATTCGGAATTAGTGGTATTTTGGAATATTTTGTAGAACAGGACTGGCTTCAACATGTTATGTAAATGAGCATGAAAGTATAAAATTCAACAAAACACAACAAAGCTCTGAAACACCACAGCTATGTCTCATCCGAAATTAGTGATATTTTGGAAGAGTTTATAAGATCATGACTAGTTGTAACAACTGATGTAATTGAGCATAAGAACGTAAAACTAACTCCTACAACACTACAGTTACACCTCATTCGACATTAGTGATATTTTGGAAGAGTACATAAGAACGAGACTAAACTGTAGCATCCAATGCAAGTGAATATAAAATACAAAGTTCAGAAATTCAATTAAACTAGGAATGAAACGAAACTAAGTTACTTATCTAAATCATATGAACAAAGCTCCTCAGGTAGTAGGGGCCCTCTACTACTGGAGTAGCACGCAAATCTACTCAAGATTGACTCAGCTCGTGCAATAAAATGATGTCTCTTTCATTAAAGGAGAAATTCTTCAAAACAGAGTATTTACGGTCTTCAAAGATCTAGGCAACAAAACAAAATCTAACCAACAATTTCTCAGTCTCCCGAGTCATACTTATAATGAAATTACATAAATACTCTTGATAAAAACAGGGATAAGTGTCTTTCCCACTTCTAATCAAATTAAAACTCTTATTAACAGTCTTGTGCTTTACTGCGGACATCTGTAGAGTCTGTGTTTTGATAGGAAACTGCTTCTCCTCTACGTGCATAACCGCTTGGAGACTTTAACTCAGACTTCGTGGGGAGCAAGAGATGATGGGGAAGTGTTGTGGATTTCACCCATATGCCTTTTTCTTTGCAGTGACACCTGGAACCTACGTAAACATGAGGATGGCTGCAGAACAGACGACTGGCTACGGAATGCCTGTATTCTGTAGCCGAGTCTTAGTCAAAAATTACTACACCAACAAAATCATGAAAATATAACAAGTTAGTCATTATATAAATTCTTAAAGAAAATTTAATTAATCTTATTGATCATTTAAGCCTGTAATTGATGAGGGACAAAGAAAATGAAGTAGAATGTGGTGAAAGAGAAGAACATCTTTGAGGCTCAACAATGATCCCTCCATAATTCAGCATACTATTCCCATAAAGGAAAATGAAAGACCTTTCAAGCAAAAGTTAAGGAGAATCAACCCACTTCTCACGCCTTTGATTGAGAAGGAGGTTAAAAAACCCTTTGATGCCAAAATCATAGTCCCAATTACATTTTCAAAATGGCTTGCGAATTTGGTTCTGGTTAGGAAAAAAAGTGGGGAAATCAGAATATGCATTGATTTTAGAAATCTGAATAAAGCCTCCCTGAAAGATAATTATCCCCTCCCAAATATGGATCAAATTTTACAGACTATTGTTGATTCTTAGAGAATGTCTATTCTTGATGGTTTTTCAGGTTATAATCAGATCCTTGTGCATCCTGATGATCAGGAAAAAAATAGCCTTTACTACACCATGGGGTACTTTTATGTATGCCAAAATTCCATTTGGTCTCATGAATGCAGGAGCTACTTTTCACAGGGCAATGGACATTGCATTTTCTAAAGAAAAGGATAGGATGGTGGTTGTGTATCTTGATGGCATAACAGTATTTTCAAGGAGGGAAGAAGATCATTTGAAACAGTTGGAAAAAATTCTTCTAAAATTTAGAAGGTTTGGTATCTCTCTAAATCCCACCAAAAGTATTTTTTTCTTTAACTTCAGGTAAATTACTTGGGCATATCATTTCTAAATATGGAACTAACATTGATCCAAGCAAGTTCAATGCAATTTAGAAGGTGGGTTTTCCAAGAAGTAGAAAGGAGATTCAATCTTTCCTTGGAAAAGTTAATTTTTTAAGGCATTTTATTCCTAATTTTGCTGAGATTGTGAAGGACATAACAAGGATGCTGAAGAAGGGATTTGATATTAAGCGGACAGTAGAGGCAAAAAATTCAATTGAAGAGATCAAAAGAGCACTCACACAGGCATCTGTATTGATCTGTCTTGATTTTTCCAAGGAATTTCTCTTGCTTATCTTTGCATCAGAGAATACTATCGCTAGAGTTATACTACAAAAGGGATAGAAAGGTATTTAACAACCGATTTCTTTCTTTAGTAGGACATTAGCCAATTCTAAGCTGAAGTATAATATCTTAGAAAAGCAAGCCTATGCTTTGGTGAAGGATGTCAAAGATTTCAAAATTTATATCCTGCATTCTCATATTGTGGCGTTTGTTCCTAATATTGTTATGAAAGACATCCTCACTCAAGCCGAACCTGATGGTAAGAGGGGGAAATGGATTTCAAAGTTGCTAGAATATGATATTGAGATTAAACTAACGAAATTGGTCAAAAGGCAAGGCTAGAAAAGTTGATGGCACAGTCAAACTTTGACTGTCTTGATATAAATTGGATTGCAGAAATATCGGAAATTTCAGATGAAGATGAGGAAGTAGTTCCTATTGAAGAAAATATATCACCTTAAAATGGTACAAGGAAGTTTTTTTTGTCCTACAGCACCATAAATAACCTGCTAATTTAACAAAGTCCAAAGCAAGGTTCGTTAAGCTGAAATCCTTGACATATTTCATATTTGACAGAAATCTATATTGGAAGGATACTGGTGGAATTTTGTTAAATTTCTTGCTGGAAGAAGAGGTTGATAAATTCATTAAAGAGTTTCACAAATTGGATTACATAGGTCATCATTATTGGAAGGCGACAGTGAACAAAATTCTGAGAGCAGGATTTTATTGCCCAACAATGTTTAAGGATGTATACAAGAAGGTTGTTGCCTGCCATGAATGCCAGATTTTTGAGGGTAAGAAGAAACTTGTACCCTTACCTCTGATGCATATTTATGTAGAAGCGTCTTTCCCGCAGTGGGGACTAGATTTTATTGGAGATATTTGTTGTCGCTCCTAGAGACAGCCTAGAGTTGTGATAGACCAGTGCCTAGGACATCTTATATATCAAGGAGCATATGATATAACAGAGGGAGTTATCAATAGCAAGCTCTCATGCTATCTCTTGTAAAACAAGAAAAACTAATCTGAATGGGACCAAGACCCTCAGAAAACTGATACATAGAACGGGATATTGCAGAGGCAACTTGCAAAACTCTAATACAAAAGCAACAGACAATTCAGAGATAGCTTACTGTAAAGAGGGCCAATTCAGAAATACTTCACAAAAATAAGTTGTCAGAAGGTGTATGTAGTGAATGAAATGTAGAGGAAATATTAGTTAACATTGAGTTGATATCTAGATACACAATACCACCATGCATGGGCTTACCAATCTAAGAATCCATACATAATAGTAACATTTTAAAAACACCCTCCCAAAGAAACTAATATAGCAGAAATGCGGTTTAGATGACTAATGGAACATAATATCATACATGAGCCATATTTAAAGCGCTTGACTAATCCAAGTATGGGTATCAACTAGGATAAATCCATACCACAAATTAGTGAGCCACTCGCATTCCAAAACATGATACAGGAAAGACGGATGAAATGAAATCATCTATTTAAATAACAAATAAGAAACAGTTACAGACTGTGAAATACCAAAGACCAGAATCCTCCTTAACAGATGGAACTCCTCTCCACTGAAACCCTATGGGCTCTGAGCCTTCATACAAGAGTTCTACAAAATGTATACAAAAAACCTTTCACTGCATAATTTTCTAATAAAATCTGGAACCCTAAATCATCTGTTCTCTGGGAGCTTTATAGGAGAACAAGAAAGCTCGAAAAAGGGAGTAGGTGATGAACATTTAATTGTATCATTAAAACAAAATGGCGGAGACGTGCACGCCCATACTGCTCGATGACTTTGTAATGTTGTTTGTACTCTGTGGCCTGCTAAATGAAATAAATGCAATGGGTAGAAATCTCTCCAGGAACACGGCAAAGCAGAGAAATCACATAAACATTCCGTCCTTTCCTGAAGAAAATGGTGCTGAAATGAAACCTGAAGGGTATTGTTTCTGGTGCATTGTACCCTCTGCCTTCTAAAACCCGAGTCACGGCTAAAAAATATTCAATGCTGAGCGTTGAATTCCTTAATCATCCACTGATATTTTTCTGCTGATCCATTAATATCTGCATCTGTGAAATCGGCGCCTTGAATGTCCCTGCAGGGTTTGATAGATTTTAACCCCGCTTCTTTAATGGAAGTCTTATCGATTTGCCTTCCCCGGGCTTTCTTCATAATTCAGCTCTTAAAAATGTTCCTTTAACGTGCTCTCTATCACAGTAATAGAGACTGTGAATCATAATAGTTTTCCACCGCTGTAAACCTACAAAATCCACAAAATCGTTAAAGAAAACCATGCATGTGAAGGTGAACATAGTGGGGATAATGGTGAGACAGCGCGGCATGGTGGACAGGTCGAGAAATGTAGGGCGATGATAGGAAATGCAGTGTGACAGTGGGAGGTGGAAATGGAGGAGGTTGGCGGAATGTAGCAGATGAATAACTTTGAATTTGACCTTTAGAATGAGATATAAGGAAGGTGGAAGAGAATGCGTCGAATGGAACGTGCAATGGTGACGTGGGGGAGGACTGGGTCAATGGCATGGCATGGGTTTAATGAGGGCCGTCCGATCTCGGTGGAGATCGACGGTGGAGGACGCGTAGGGGGGCGACGGATAGTGGGCCAGGGGTCGAATATGTTGTGATTAAATGTCGTGTAGGTTCGAAGAGCACCAACCGTTGGATGAAGACCTCCAGATCGGACGACTGTCATGAATATCGCGCCGTGACTTTTGCCGAAAAATAACATGCGATGGAGAGCAGTTTTTGAGCCGTACGCTGAGACACACGGCAAGCGATGTATGGAATCACTCCGATTTGAGAAATACCGCCCACCTCAGAAAGGCGGTGTGATATAAACCACCTGTTTTTGTACAGTGCGCAGAGCGGGGACCACTAAGGCGAGAGTACTGTAAGTCGTCGATTTTGCAGATTGATCGGACGGTTGAGATATGATCAGACAGGCAAACATAGTTGGGACCGTGTGCGTGATAGGGTTGCAAAGGCCATCGGATCTGCGTAGATCGACGGTTAATACTGCTTCCAATATACATTTGTGATAACCCCCTTTCCCGGCTGGCGCTTGGTCTAGCACCTGGGCTACGTGGAGGAAAAGGTGCAAGGGCTAGGGCCGAAAGGTGCTAGGCCTCAAAAATATTTTCAAATGCGGGTTTTTCGGCCCTTTTATGGAATTTTGGGGCTGGGAGAAGGTAGCGATGGGCGGAAAATGGATTTTCCAGGCCAAACAAAAGGGGATTGCTCATCAAAGATTCAATGAGGGCTGAAATGATCAACATTGGCTCCATCTGGGGGACGACACGTTCATCCCTGGATGTGTCGAGAACTTCGCAGACTCTCTGATAGTCTTCTGTGAAAACTCTGCTCTTCAGAACTTCTACCTTTTCAATCTTCTTCGTCATGATTCATCAGCACACATACTTCATTCAAACAAAGATAGAAACAGAAACTAATATACAATATGATACATTAGGCTCTCTCGGCCTGCATCAGAATTGGAAGTAGGGTTTAAGAAACTGACCATTTACAGGGGTGTCAAGCAAGTCACCCTGTAAATTCTCCAGCTTGAAAGTGTTATTACCTCCCTGTTCCACAATTTTGAAGGGATCGAACCAAAGTGGATCGAATTTACCATGTTTTCCTTTTTCAGCCCTATGGATATCCCACCTGAGTACTAAATCACCAATCTGCAGGTTCCTATCTTTAGCATGCTGATAAAAGAGGTACTTCATCTTATCCTGATTCTCGATTAGCCTTTAATTTACCTGATTGAGTGTTTCTTCCAATTCCACTAGCTGATTTATTCTCCTGGTCATATTATCAGGCTCTTGAATTTCTTGGATGAATCGGGCTACTGGTAGGGCTAACTGAATAGGAAATATTGCTGCCCTCCCATATACTAATTCATATGGGGATTTCCCAGTTGCTCTCTTGCTGGTGATTCTATTGGCCCACAGAGCAAATTTTAACTGGGAATCCCAATTTTTCTGGTTTTCATTTATAGCCTTCTTCAGTGCCCTTACCAGGGTTTTATTGGAAGACTCTGCCAAGCCATTTCCTTGTGGATAGTAGGCTGTAGAGTGACTTAGTGTGATGTTATATTGCTGACATAAACTCACAAAATTTGTAGACTTGAAAGCCTGGGCATTATCAGTCACTATTCTGGCAGGGCAACCAAACCTGGATATGATGTTTTCCTCCATGAACTTTATGATCACAAAATTTTTGTGGCATTCCTCGCGGGTATGGCTTCCACCCATTTTGTGAAATAATCAGTGGAATTTAATATCCATTTATGTTGACCACTCGATGGAGGATTTATTTCACCTATAAAATCAATTCCCCATTGTGTGAATGGTTCATCCACGTGAACGGGAATCATGGGAAGAGGTGCCATCTTCTGTCTTTCAGCAAATTTCTGACATTTCTCACATGCTCTAACTTGGGCAAAAACATCTCCAAAAAGCTTGGGCCAATAGAAACTAGCCTTCAGGATTTTATGAGCAGTGGCCCTCCATCTGTAGTGACCCCCACAGATCCCTTCATGAAATTCAGCTATAATACTTCCTACCTCATCCTCTGTGAGACACAGAAGTAGGATACCTGAGGGATCTCGCCAGTATAGCCGGCCATTGGCGACTATATGTTTCTGTGATTTCAATCTTAGTGTTTTGTATTTAGCTTTATCATAGCTTGGAGGGAATTTGAGTGTGAGGAGATATTCTACTATCTCTTTGTACCACGGATTGGTGAGGTACTTTAGATGTGTTTCTGGAGTAGCTACTCCAATTCCCTGTCGCTCTTCTTGCTCTTCAGATTCCTTACTTGCTATAATGGACAAATTTATGCCCAGAGCTTGATAGTTTGATTCAGATAAAATTTTGGCAAGCCCCTGTCCTTTGATCAGCTTAGTAGGGCGGATGTCTAAGTCATACTCCTGTATTTTAGCAATCCACTTCCCCCTTTTTCCTTCACTATCCCCCTGGATAATAATATCTTTTACAACAGCTGCAGGCACAAATGCAGTGATGTGGGACTGTAAGATATACACGCGGAATGCTTTGAGGGATTTTACTAGGGCATATGCTTTCTTTTCCAATATTTTGTACTTTAATTCTGCATCACGGAGCACCTGACTGAAAAAGGCGATAGGCTGCTCATACCCTTCCTCATTTTTCTGCAATAAAACTCCTGCTATTGTATGAGGTGATGCAAAAGAAAAAATCATGAAAGGTTTATCATAATCTGGTCCAGCTAGCACAGGGGCTTCTGCAAAAGAATTTTTTATTCGGAAAAATGCCTCTCGTGATTCCTGGGACCGTTTAACTTCATTATCTTTCTTCAGCATGTCCGTTATGTGTCTAACTATTTCAGCATAGTTAGGGATAAACCTTCTCAAGAAATTGATGCGCCCTAGGAATACTTGTACCTCTTTCTTATTTCTGGGAAAAGCAATACCATTTATAACCTCTACCCTCTTAGGATCTATCTTCACCCCGTATTTTGTTACAATGTGTCCCAAAAGTTTACCCTCTTCTAAAGAAAATAAAGACTTTTGAGGATTTAGAGAGAGACCATACCTTCTACATTTCTCAAAGGTTCTACGTAGATGCTCAATATGCTCAGTATCATTTTTTGAAAATACGGTGATGTCATCAAGGTAGACTACCAGAAATTTATCTTTCTCCCCAACAAAAGCAATGTCCATGGCCCTCTGAAAAGTGGCCCCTGCATTAATCAATCCAAAAGGCATCCTGCCATGCATAAATGTACCCCATGGTGTGATGAAAGCAGACTTCTTTTGGTCTTTTGGAAGTACAACCACCTGGTTATAACCGCAAAATCCATCCATCATTGACATCCTAGAAGCTCCAACCACTTTTTGCAGGATATGATCCATCTTAGGCAGTGGGTAATTATCCTTTAAGGATGCTCTGTTTAAATTTCTGAAATCCACACACAGCCTTATTTCTCCATTCTTCTTTCGTACAGGGACTAGGTTCGCCACCCATTCATAGTACCTCAATGGTACAATTATTTTTTCCTTTAGCAGCTTCTTGATTTCCTTCTCAATAGAGGGAAGCAGCAGGGGATTTATTTGTCTGAGCTTCTGCTTATGAGGCTTTACATCTCCCTTCAGTGGAATTTTGTGTTGCATTATACTGATATCAAAATTTTTCAAGTCTTGATAGGACCATGCAAACACATCTTTGTAATACTGGAACAATTTCTGATATAGCTTTTTATATTCTCCAGGGATCTTCCTGGACAATTTTACAATTTTGGGGTCAGCCTCAGTACCCAAATTCAGGTCTTCTACCTGATTCTCTTCTACCACTTTTCCTGGCTGCAGTCGGAAATCATTCTTGTCAAATAATATTTCTAGAGGCACCAGCCCTATAGGTATAATGTTTCCCTTTAACTGCAACACCTTATTACCTGCCACTTTCTTCTCCCAATTTCTTTCTGAAGTATCTTCGGACTCAAGCTCTTCTTCATCAGCATCAATCTCCATATTGGATAATTCTCCCACTGTTTTCAGGAATCTCTTCATATGTTTTTCATCCTCAAATACCTGCCAGTGCTTGATTTGATCTGGGATTGATGATCGATAACGCACCTCAACTTCATATCTTAAAAGAGGGTTCTGAGGTGGTCGAAATGTACTAGCAGCCACAGCAAGGGAATCAACCATCCTATTCTGTTCTCGGGGCATGAACTGGATATTAAATGCCAAGAAGAAATTTTCTACCATGTCCCAAACTTCATTCCTATAAGCCCTTAGCCTAGGATGTTTGGTCTGACACTAATTCCTGACTTGTCTAACCACTAGTTCTGAATCTCCCAGAACTTTTAAACTTTGTATATTCATGTTCCTGGCTGTCTGCAATCCTAACAGAAGTGCTTCATATTCAGCCACATTGTTAGTAGCTTTGTATTCCAGTTTGAAGGACAAAGGGACCCATCTTCCTGTAGGAGAAATCAATAGTATTCCAGTTCCATTACCTTCTCTTGAATTTGCTCCATCAAAATGAAGTGTCCAGATTCTTGCTTCATGGCTCTCAGAGGGCTGCTCAGTCTTGATCTGACAGAAGGATGGTTCATGAGAAAAATATTGGTCTTCTTCCAGCATCAAGCATGAGAAATCTCCTTCTTTACTGTAGACTGGTGAATTTACAGAGTTGTCAGCCTTAGTCACCATATTGACAAATCTAGTCTCCCTGTACAACCTCCTCTCTTGGCCACCAAAAACTGGGATAGTGGCATATGTTAAATCCATCTTGAGTGATCCACCAATTTTTGTTCCCCAGGACCTTGACAGCAACATGCCAAAACGAGCTGGGATGTCAGCCACCACGATGTCCATTACCACACTTTTTGCTGGGATTTGGGCCAAATTGACCCCCAAATCCTTGATCATCCCTAAGCATTTAACTCTTTTGGAGTCAAATGAATAGAGGTCCTTGTATGGTCAGGTGATTTGTAATCCTAGTTGTTCCATGACTGACAGAGGTATTAGATTATGGGAAGCTCCAGAATCTAACAGAAAATTATGTAATAGCAGGTCATGAATCACTAGAGACACATAAAAGGGAGGAGTAGAAGCATCTAATTCCTCAACATGTGGACCAAAGACAACCATGGGTCTTTCTTCTTGAAGGTTGAGGCTATCTGGATTGAGTGTTGCTTCTGGAGGGAGCATGAATGAGGTGACTTGGGATTGATATGCAGGTTGTTTCAATAACTCAGTCAAGGGCACTGGGATTTTGACTTTTTCAAGTTCCTTCTGCAAACTGAAAATAGGGGGTAACTTCTCTATTACAACCTCTTTTGACTCTTTATTTTCAGGTGAGGGTTTAACTTCTGTTGCCACAGACTTGGTATTAGGAGGAATGACTACTTTTGAAGAGGAAGGAATTTGATCATTAGACTGAAAAGGTTTGTTTAGAGGGCCCTTACCTTTTTCTGTGACTTTCTACATTGTAGACTCTTGGTGAGCAGGTGCTTCCTTCTGGGGTAGCTCTTCTTCTTGCTCTTCAGTACGAGTCCTCTTCCTAGATGATCTGAGATCATATCTTATATTGAAATGTGCTTGCATGAAATCAGCAAATTGTTTACAATAATGATCAATTTCTGCTTCTTCTGTGTCTCTGGTCTTTTCTTCTTCTTGCAATGAGCACTCAACTCCATAATTTCCATGCAAAGGGCATTCTTCTCCATCACTATTTGAAAGGGCAATATTTGCATCCTCCAGTCCATAGGCAGTATCTTCAGTAGAATCATCCACTGGACCTTCCAAGTACAATGGGTGTGGTACTTGATCCTGTTGCTCCTTTGCTTCCCTTGGCAATATTTGCAGGGGTGGTTTCCTATACTGAGGATTATAACCTCTGTTTGGAGCATTGTAGAAATTCTTGGAGGCTGAATTCTTGGCCTCCAGTTCAAGCTTTACCACTTTCTTAATCAATTTGGTCATTTCTTCCGTTCTGTCTGTGTCTCTGTCCTGGTTAGAGGTAGATACCTCCTCTTTGCCCCTTCTTCTGGTATCTTGCTCAAATTTTCCCTTTGGTTTTCCAGTGGAGGAAAAGTTTGCTTCCAATTCTAGTGCATCTGACTGAGCATCATCCAGAGTAGTAGGCTTTCTTTCTCTGAGAGAGAAACCAAACTCTAAATCAAATGCTACTACAAAGACAACCTTAGCAGCAGTTTGATGAGGCTTCATATTAGCAGGAAGACTCAAATACAATTTATTAAATCTTTTGATAAATTCTGATACTCCTTCATTATGTCTTTTCTTAAGCGTATTGAATTCAGTAAGACATTGTCCATGATCTTTCTTTTCCCCCCATTTCCTGAGAAAATTATTTTCCATCTCGTCCCAAGTAGTTATGGAACAGTTTCCCAATGTCTTAAACCATTTTTTGGCTTCACCATCAAGAGATTGCACAAACAACCTTAAGACCACATCTAAATGTTCAACATTAAAGTTCTCTGCAAAAGAGCAGGAAGTCTCAAGATTTTTTTGAGCATCAATCTCATTTTCCCCATTGAATCAGGGTAAAATCTTTAGATAATCTTGTGGCATGTCATTCAACACTTGGGGTAATGCTAGAGAAGCATATTTATTTAGCAAGAAGCCTAGAACATCTTCCATTGGAGGGGGTGGAGGTAGTGCAATAGTTTGATGAGTAACAGGAGGAGGAGGATGTGGAAGTGGGGTATGAATAACAATAGGGATGTAATGAATAGCAGACTGAGGTGTTGAAGGGAATAATGGTCTGTTAACAGCAGATACTTCAGTGACTTCTTTAACCTCTTCAAACTCAGGAGAAGGGTGGAAATTATCTTTATTTCTGACACCTCCTCGGGGTGGACTATCTGAATAATAATCGGTATCTCCCACAGTGGAGTCAGGACCTTACACTTGGGAATCTTGAGAATAAGAGGATGGGAAGTATTCTATAGACAATTCAGGGATTTCAGTGTGAACTGATTTCCTTTCCCTCCAATTTCTTCTATGTATGATCTTCTCAGGGTCAGACACTGAAGATGTCTTTGGCTGAGACGTATCTGACCTCAGGTGTGGCTTACGAGGAGCCAGGACTGCAAATAGGTTTATCAAATATCCAAATGTGGAGTCGCCAAGGTGAGGGATCTACAACTCTCAACTCTCCATACTCACCTACTTGGAAAGTGAATTAGGTTTTGTCGAGGCCCAGGGATTTTAATTTTCTCAACTTCGGTCCCCGGCAACGACGCCAAAAAGATGTTGTCGCTCCTAGAGACAGCCTAGAGTTGTGATAGACCAGTGCCTAGGACATATTATATAGCAAGGAGCATATGATATAACAGAGGGAGTTATCAATAGCAAGCTCTCATGCTATCTCTTGTAAAACAAGGAAAATTAATCTGAATGGGACCAAGACCCTCAAAAAACTGATACATAGAACAAGATATTGCAGAGGCAACATGCAAAACTCCAATACAAAAGCAACAGACAATTCAGAGACAACTTACTGTAAAGAGGGCCAATTCATAAATACTTCACAGAAATAAGTTATCAGAAGGTGTATGTAGTGAATGAAATGTAGAGGAAATATTAATTAACATTGAGCTGATATCCAGATACACAATACCACCATGCATGGGCTTACCAATCTAAGAATCCATACATAACAGTAGCGTTTTAAAAACACCCTCCGAAAGAAACTAATATAGAAGAAATGCGGTTTAGATGACTAATGGAACATAATATCATGCATGAGCCATATTTAAAGCGCTTGACTAATCCAAGCATGGGTATCAACTAGGATAAATCCATACCACAAATCAGTGAGCCACTCGCATTCCAAAACATGATACAGGAAAGACGGATGAAATGAAATGATCTATTTAAATAACACATAAGAAAAAGTTACAGAATGTGAAATACCAAAGACCAGAATCCTCTTTAACAGATGGAACTCCTCCTCACTAAAACCCTATGGGCTCTGAGCCTTCATACAAGAGTTCTACAAAATGTATACAAAAAGCCTTTCACTACATAATTTTCTGATAAAATCTGGAACACTAAATCATCTATTCTCTGGGATCTTTATAGGAGAACAAGAAAGCTCGAAAAAGGGAGTAGGTGATGAACATTTAATTGTATCATTAAAAAAAAATGGCGGAGACGTGCACGCCCATACTGCTCGATGACTTTGTAATGTTTTTTGTACTCTGTGGCCTGCTAACTGAAATAAATGCACTGGGTAGAAATCTCTCCAGGAACACGGAAAAGCAAAGAAATCACATAAACATTCCGTCCTTTCCTGAAAGAAAATGGTGTTGAAATGAAACCTGAAGGGTATTGTTTCTGGTGCATTGTACCCTCTGCCTTCTAAAACCTGAGTCATGGCTGAAAATCTTCAATGCTGAGCGTTGAATTCCTCAATCATCCACTGATATTTTTCTGCTGCTCCATTAATATCTTCATCTGTGAAATCGGTGCCTTGAATTTCCTTGCAAGGTTTGATAGATTTTAACCCTGCTTCTTTAATGGAAGTCTTATCGATTTTCCTTCCCGGGGCTTTCTTCATAATTCAGCTCTGAAAAATGTTCCTTTGACGTGCTCTTTATCACAGTAATAGAGATTGTGAATCATAATAGTTTTCCACCGCTGTAAACCTGCAAAATCTGCAAACTCGTTAAAGAAAACCATGCACGGGAAGGTGAACATAGTGGGGATAATGGTGAGACATCGTGGCATGGTGGACAGGTTGAGAAATGCAGGGCGATGATAGGAAATGCAGCGTGACGGTGGGAGGTGGCAATGGAGGAGGTTGGCGGAACGTAGCAGATGAATAACTTTGAATTTGACCTTTAGAATGAGATATAAGGAAGGTGGAAGAGAATGTGTCGAATGGCAGGTGGAATGGTGACGTGGAGGAGGACTGGGTCAATGGCGTGGCGTGGGTTTAATGAGGGCCATCCGATCTCGGCGGAGATCGACGGTGGAGGACGTGTAGGGGGGCGACGGATAGTGGGCCAGGGGTCGAATATTCTGTGATTAAATGTCGTTTAGGTTCGAAGAGCGCCAACTGTTGGATGAAGACCTCCAGATCAGACGAATGTCATGAATATCGCGCCGTGACTTTTTCCGAACAATAACATGCGATGGAGAGCGGTTTTTGAGCCGTACGCTGAGACATGCGGCAAGCGATGTATGGAATCGCTCCGATTTGAGAAATACCACCCACCTCGGAAAGGCGGTGCGATATAAACCACCGGTTTTTGTATAGTGCGCAGAGCGGGGACCACCAAGGCGGGAGTACTGTAAGCCGTTGATTTTGCAGATTGATCGGACGGTTGAGATATGATCAGACGGACAAACATAGTGGGGACTGTCTGTGTGATAGGGTTGCAAAGGTTGTCGGATCTGCGTAGATCGACAGTTAATACCGCTTCCGATATACACTTGTGATAAGCCCCTTTCCCAGCCGGCGCTTGGTCTAGCGCCCGGGCTACGTGGAGGAAAAGGTACAGGGGCTAGGGCCGAAAGGTGCTAGGCCTCAAAAATATTTTCAAATGCGGGTTTTTCATCCCTTTTATGGAATTTTGGGGCTGGGATAAGGTAGCGATGGGTGGAAAATGGATTTTCCAGGCCAAACAAAAGGGCATTGCTCATCAAAGATTCAATAGGGGCTGAAATGATCAACATGTGGTTTGGCTGAAAACCGGAGGCAGTTTTTGCGCGAGATATCAGCGGTAAGTGGTATTGAGCTGGGGGAACGCGATACACACTGGAGGTTGATGTGTGTCCGATTGAAAACCACCATTTTCGCGTTAAAGTTGCGCATTGGAGGACTTTGGAAAATCGGGCGCGAAATGAGATTTAGACTATCTAATCTGGGCAATCCAGATCAACGGCTGTGAGTGAGTGCGATGGTTCAAAAGTTGTGCAATGAATGGATGGTGGGGCTTGAAGAATGCGTCAGCAATTTTTTCGTTTAGCGGAATGGGTTGATCGGCGGGTGAAATGGTGAGGTTAAGTGGGAGCTGTTGGATCGTGAGGATCAACGGTTAGGATCTGTTCTGGGGGGAAAAGGTAGTTGATAGAGCGGGAAGAGCAGGGAGGAGCCCGAAAAGGGTCCGAACCGTTGGATCTGAGGAATGGATGGTCCAAATGAAATGGGAGAATATATAAGGCTGGCAGGGTTGCAAAAAAGAGGATCAATGCGAGCCATTGGATCTCGAAGGAATTGACGGAGGAGATGTGATCGGGGTTTCGCATATCAGCGAAGAAAAGGAGTGTGGGAGCAAGACTTTGGAAACTGCGATGGCCGATAGCCGATGGGCTTAGCGCTTGGTCATGGTGCTGGGTCATATGACGAAAAGGGCGGAAGGGCTTAAGGCCAAAGGCGCTTAAAGCCTTATGCATAAAAAGGGGTGGAAAGGGTTAAAAACAAAGGTTTTTAAGGCCTTTTTTGTGTTCCAATAGGTTAAGAAAGGACAATTTAAACAAAATGAAAGGAAATAAATGTTCCAAAGGGGTTTTGATAGCCTTTTAATGGAAATGAAAGGCAAATGAAGGGATTCTTCAGAAGAAATGAAGGATAAGCAAAGGGGAAAAAAATGAGTGATATGGAGGGAATGGTGCAGATGAAATGGAGGAATGGAATGATGGAGATGAGGCCATGAAAAACAGTTTTCTCTTTGGAAAAAGAAGGATTTTGAGGTGAAGATATTATTGAGATGGGTTCTTTGCATAATGAACATGGCAGGACTTCAAGAACTCACAGATTTACTTGAAATTTGTTTATTGAAGGCCACAAACTTGTTTTAGCCATATTTTTCTATGACAAAATATTATGGATGGCTAACATCAAGGAAATTGGTGTGGTACACAACCACATTTCCAATCATTCATTGTTAAATTCACAACACTAACACCCTTGAATGTTGGATTTTATCCCAACCAACCTGCATGTCCCAAAAACCCTCCCATGCAAGGGAATAAATACCCAATATGTGATTTAGACGGTGTGTTAAGCTCCCAACCTATGTCTCACACAAACACTAATAAAGGGAATCCATATTTTCCTTTCCTATCACCACAACATAATAACCCCCCACCTCAACAAAGTGTAGGGGTTAGTTTTGTTAAATATTTTTTTCCTCAACAATAGCAGTCGTTCGAACAAATCAACACTGGAAACCCACCTAATGCCAATAAAAAGAAAGGGAAAATAACTATAAAGGAGATCAAGGATAGAGGTTTAAACAACAACCACAACAACAAATGAGGAAATTAATTGCAGCAATTCCCCTAATCGCAACCAAAACCAAAACCAAGGTATTACTAATCCACAAAAGAAAAAGAATAATTTCGTTCTACAAACTAACCACTCTTGTGCCATTTGTGGAGAATATGGGCACTATACCCATCATTTCCCTCAAGTCCGAGAGTTGAAAAACATGAGAGAGGATAGGAGGTAGGGGGCAGGAAACCAACAACCTGTCGTAATGAAAAATCAAAATCCTCCCCATCGAGGAGAAATAGATACATAGCATGAGGACAATACTCGCTAATACCAAAAAAAAAGGGGGCATTTCTCATGACACCTCTAATAGTGACATCTACATGCAATGTCCTTCACCAAACATGAAGTCATGATTATGGAAGCCCTCTAAAACCTAATATCTCCACATCAACAATACCCATTACCAATACAACTATGATACCATTGACCTTACAACGACCTCCCATTGAACCTATCTCTAAGATAGTAAAGAGACCATTACATCATACAACCCATAATTCAAAGGCAACCTACAACTATATTATTGTTGATGACCTTGCTCAATCTCCATCTTCCATGTCTTCTTTGGAGGTACTTCAAATTTCAAACATGTCCAACTCAACATAAATCACTCCTTAATGCATTAGGTGCAATTGATCTTTAATATTCTCGATTATTCACCTTTGATTTGGACAATTTAGAACCAAATATACCATCCATAGTCACATTATAGATTCAAGTAGCCTTCCAAAATGTCACCATCCATTGTCGCATCATTCACAAGAGTGCATCCACCTGTATCATGTCAAAGTTAGTTTGGAGAAATCTTGGATCCCTCGAACTCACTAACTCCTCCATGACATTGAGGGCATACGGAGGTTGTCCATCATCACCTGTAAGAATTTTTTAGAACAACCCCATTGAAATTTATGGAAAGAAGGTTCTCATAGATATTGAATTCCTTGATGTGCATCTTGATTACAACTTTTTTGGATGAAGTTACATGTTTCCATGAAGGAAGTGGCACCATAAGTATTTTTCACCATGAGTTTTCCCCATAATGGGAAAATCATTACCACTTACTAATTAACACTTTATGAGATGAGGATCTATTCCTCCGCTGATATCATGTTACCCTTTGTTGTGTCCCAAAAAAAATTGGTCCCTTCCTTGATCAAAGTCAATCCTGAAATATTCAAAAAATCAACTCTTCTTGGCACATATCCAAGAGACCCATTAGACGTCACACCGGTTAACGTAGCCCCTGCATGCATGATGACCACATTATCTGGTGAACACACTCATGATCCTCAATAACCACCCCATAAATGATCCAGGTGGATATTGGTGGCCACCCACCTATTCCACTTGGGGCCTCACCATTATTTATTTTAGATTTTCAGTTTCCTTAATTATAGCACAGTTTACTATTTTTAGCAGTTTTTTGGGTCTTGAACTTCCGGAGCTGTTTTGAGGCCCAAAACAACGTTTTTTGGGCATCAAACCCCTGGCGTACTAAATCAACTTTGAACTAGATTTTCTCTATAAAAAAAATTTAGTCCTCGGATAGATCTTTCTAACGATGTATCATGTGCGTCAAACGAAGATAGTATGCCAAATTTACGACCTCGTGAAATTGATATACCAATTTACCCCGACATGGCCCATATTATGTCGTTTCATCTCCTAGGGTTAGGTTTTTGGATGTTTAGGGTTTTCCATTGTTTCTCAATAATATATAAGCCTTAGAGCCTCATTGTAACACAGAGTTCAGAGGCCTGTAGCCACCACATCTCTTCTCAGAGTTAAGCTACCAACGCCCTAGCTAGTTTATTTCCATTATGTCTGTAAACAAATTTAAGTTCTTTGATATTAATGAAATGAAGTGTTATTTCCATTGATTTTTTACATTTATGGTTATATGTGTATTCTATTGCATTCCTGCATAAATACGTATCAATGTTATCAGAGAAGTATGCTCTTTCTCGATCCTTCTTTGCATGTCCCCAATGAGGTCGTGGTATAAGGAGTTAGGGCTAGATTTGGTTGAACCTTTGCAAGATCAGCCTCGCAGAACCCAACGACTGCCCATGGGGTACGAAAAGAAATATGAGAGAGTAGGAGATCCTATCAAAATATTGCTTGAGGAGGCCCTTGAAAAACAAAGGAACGCGATGATGGATAACTTTGCCCAGATCCTTCAATGACTGCCCATTGGCGGCGCATCTACATCCAGCAACCACTCAGGAGGTGCAACTCCTTTTAAGGTACAAGTAAACTTTGACATTCCCATATTTTAGGGCCAAATAGATGTAGACACCGTATATATATGGATGAATCTATTAGAAGGATATTTCTCAGTTCATTACTTTTCCGACCGGGAGAAGACTTTTTTCACTCCTCAAAGCTACCCCCATGTCAAGGACTAGTGGGAAACCTACTGTGAGAAAAAGGACGAAGGGGTATCCTCTCTGTTTTCAGCCATATCCACTTGGAATTCTTTCCGAGACTCCATCAAGGAAAAATATTATCTTGTGGGGAGCTATGAGGGCAAGTACATATAATGGACTACGGTGCGACAGCAAAGGGATCAAGATGTGCATGAGCTGACGAATCTATTCCATACCTTGTGCAATGTTAGCTCCTTGTAATTAGCAAGATTGGCAAAGTCCAACTGCAGGGAGAACACTATTTCAACCACTTTGGAATTCAGGGATCTAGCCCTCCTGAATCCAGAGAGGGATATCTCCAATAAAGTGCAAAGATTGATTTATCTTTCAGGCTTGTGGGTAATTATATTAGGCTAATTATGAAGGCCGAGGGTTTTGTTTTGTTTTTGGATGGTTGAGCATGATTATTATTTGGGTGGAAAGTCCTAAATGGAAAAAGTTTCAAAGGTATGAAGTTGCAAGCAATCAGGACAAGTTTTGGCTGAAAAGATAGATATAACGTTGGTTTTTAGTCCATTGGGCTATGGAATCATAATAGGATTTAATTGAAACAACAAGGTTCAAGAGTGGTCCATGGGGCAAGTCATCTACGTCTAAGGATCTCTTTAAAGTTGATTTTATGGAATGAAATGATACAACAAGAAGGGGAAAAAACAAATGAAGAACAAAGAGGAGCCTAAGATCAAGTAAGTACTTTGAAACTATCCTGCTTTTGGCATACACTTAGGAAAGACATAAAAGTAATCTAAGATATGGTAAGTACTTCAAAACTAGCCAGCTTTTGATGCACTTTCAATGGAAAACATCTTTAAAACAAAGGGAAACTTTAAAAGCAACTGTTGGAGAATAAACTAGAGGAAAGGGCTCACCATAAAATTCCATATCTCTACTTTACTTAGTAAACTTTCAAGACAAACACATAAGATAACAAAGAATAGTCTAAGATCAGGTAAGGACTTTTAACCTAGTCTGCCTTCAACATAATCTAATGAAAACTTTTAGATAGTCTTTGGGGATAAAACTATAGGACAGGGCTCACCATTACTTCCTTAGTTCATCTCTACTTAACATAAACTGAAAATAACATTCAAGAACAACATTCAGCCTAGACAGTAGGACAAGGGAACGCCATCATTCCTAACTACTTAGATTGAATTAAATCATTCCTAAACAACACAATTTGGACGAAAACATATAGATAAAGCTTATCAGTCAGAGAGGGGTACTGATATACAGTAAATCCTAACTCTATGCTTGCTTTTCTTTATCAGAGAAAATGGACAAAGTGAAAACAGAAATGAAATAACAATTTACAATAAGAAATAAAATCACCGTTGACATAGACCAGGATCCCACAAATCAGCTTGTATTGATGCTTCAAACCAGTTACAGCTTCAATTCCAATGTTTCAGTTCAACAATCATCTTCACTTCTCAGCCTAACTTATGTGACTACAAACAGAGCTTCAAGAGCCAGTGAACACTATTTACAAGTAGAAGTTTCGAGCTCAAGTATATTTCAAATTTCTGCAACCAACATTTACAACGAACTCCTTAATAAGATTTTATAGAAGGATGAGGAGGTCGAAAAGGGTAAAAACATTAATTAGCATTGAAAATGTGTTAATGTAATTTGGGGCTTCCGAAATGATCGTAGGCCATCGGATTGGTTTGGCCCATGGAGATCAACGGTGGGAAATAAATCAGGAATCGGCGATCGGAGGTAGGCCGATGTGATGGTGCGATCAGAGGTTTGTAAAGGAGTGCAATTGGAAGAACCCTCACAGAATTTTCTGATGCGATGGGTGGGGGAAAAAAACTGAATGGTGCCGATGCGATTGGCTGTGGGCTGTTGATCTGTAGATCGGATCGACGATGGAGGACGAATCAGAGGAGGCCAATTGGAGGTGGCGAATAAAACACGCCCGATGCAAAAACCCCGATGTGATTAGCGCTAGCCGTTGATCTGGTTTAAGATCAACGGTTGGGATTGGCTTAAACTATGAAATGGCGGAGCCCTTTAAAATATATGAAAATCAAATTATTTATCAAATACAAAGGGTTTTGGCTTCGGGGTGGATTATTTATAAGGATTGGCGCCCGTCTACGGGGCTTGTGGATATATGAAAGTTTAACGGAACCGGGGTTTAAACATAACGGGTGCCAATCAGAATCGGAATTTTGGTTCGGGACTTTTCAATCTACCCATTCAAAAAAACTCCGATGCGAGATCCTTTCGACCGTCGATCGGCTTTTCAGATCGACGGTCATTTTCATTAAAATACATTGCATCGACGATTTAATATAAACCTAGGAAAAGTGGGTTTATGAATATACAAAGGAAGAATATGATATGGCAAGGTTTATTGACAAATTTTAGGACCCGATTGCGGGTTCTGAGGTTATATGAAGCGGCAATGGGATCGGGGCTTATATACAAAGGGCCAATCGGCATCAGACTTCCATGAAACATAAAGACTTGCGCTCGATGGAAAATCTCGATTGCAATAAGCGCTTTATGGGTATTAGTGCCTGGTTCTAGGGCATGGGCACATGGTGCGGGAGTGGTTAGGACTTAGCCCAAAGGGGCTTAAGCACACACTCAAAAAACTTATTTTTTATGAAATTTTTCACAATTTTTGATGGATTTGGGGGTTTCGACAAAGTTTAAAAATGAGTTTTAAACCGTTTAAAGAGGATCTTATGAAGGGGAAATGGAGAAAAATTGAAAATAGAGGAATTCCATGGGGAATAAAAGGGGTAAAAATGAAGGTTAGTTTGAAGTGAAGGAAGGGAGAAATGGTGTTTTGCAACAGTCTTTTCTCTTATGAAATCAGCAGAATTTCAGATTTTGAAATGGAAACAGTAGTGAAGATTTAAACAAAGGGTATGATGTCTTCATGAGTCTTCAAGAGATAACATTTTTAGCAATAAACTTGTTTCTTGAAGGCTCCAAAAATGATTTAGCCACCTTTTGATATAAAAATTTTTATAGGTGGCTAACAGTGGCTCCACATGGGGATGGTGCCTTCTTGAAGGCATCAAGAACTTCAGACTTGCATTCTCTGGGGGCTGATCAATGCCTCATCCATTGGGCTGCAACTTTATTTACTTGGATGTTCCTCTTTTTCTCTGAAAATGTTAACAGCCATGAAAAATAATGGATCTTCATCAACACAAGCTTTCTACCTACCCAATCCTACTGATCTAACATTTTTACTTATTTAGAGTGCACTTGGATTGGAAAACTCTCTTACAACATTTTATTTTTTTGAAAGAAAGAAACTAATCTAATTCTACTTCTTATATCTCCATGAACTCAAATTAAACAGTTGAGTTCATATGCTTCTCTACCTAATCTACTAATCTGTTAGGATTAAACAGTCTAACAGATTTTTTAAAAGCATACAAGTCAGGATTGAACAGTCCAACTTGTTGCTGATCTATGGCATGAAAAAACAAGCTGCACATAGATATTATTTTACAGAAAATTAAATCAAAATAGAAGGCTTAAGATCTGAAAGTTCAAAGCACGACCTTCATCCTTTTTCAGCTCTGTTTTTTCTTCTGTTTGAGTTGTTTTTTCTTTGTTGACTGGTTCAGATTTTGAGCTGATTAGAACCAGTTTTACCTCTATTTTTTACTCAAGAAATAAATATATTTGAGTCATCTCTCTTTTGAAAACTAAGGTTTGGATTTTAATCTTGTTTGAACCTTTAATTTATATCCTAATATACCTAACTGATACGCCAAGATTAAGCTGTTTGGAAAATCGAATTCACTAACCTATCAGCAATCAATTTAAAACTAATTAGTCATGATTAGGTTGTATGACCAACTAGAAGTGTGCTTTTCAGGAGTGGCATTTGAGCTTGCCCACTTTCAGACTTTATCTCTCTTTTTTGGTATGGGACTATACCTTTCTTGTTTTTACAATCTACCCTCTTTTCTGTCTTTATATCGTTTTTGTATTTTTTATTTTTCTTCGGAGACAAAAATCAACAACTATCTAATTTCTCAAAACTGAGCTTTAATGACATTCCTATCTAACCTATTCTAACTTGGAGTATTTACATTATCATATGATACAAAAGTGCCAATGTAGCCAATTGAGTAGTGTCATAAAGAAGAAGAAACTTTGGCTGCCTGTCAGGGGTATCCATAGTATATTTTGAAGATTAATCTTCAAAACCAAGACTATCACGGGAGGTGACAACTTTTCATGTTTCTGGCTCTTGCAAAGGATCCATACTTGATAATTTGAGTCAGTTTGGACTTCCACACATTATTCCAAAGGATCAAAAAAGAAAAGATGAAAATTCTCTTCTTTTTGGCTCTCCATGTCTGGTATATTATCTGCTTTCAAGGTTTCAACTTTGAAGACTGAGTTGTCAGTGTGTGGCTCGGAAGTATCATCATGCTTAACCTGCAAAATAGCAAGTAGTGAAATATATTTTTTATCTAAATCTATGCTTGCTTCTGATATAAATTCAGGTTCTTTGAATGGCAGATTGACATTAGTGAAGGGAGAAGTCTCTTCTTGGGAAGATGGTATATCCTCAGTAGGATAGTCTTCTATTTGTTTTTCTCCTTCATCTTCTTCATCATCTGAATTGGAGGATTCATCATATGTGGCAGTGTTGTCCTCTTGTATCCCTGGTATGCTTGGATTTAGTGGACTAAACTCTGTGAAGAGGTTATTATATTCTTGAGCAGGGGTGTCTTCAAAGGTTTCCTCTTTTCCAAGATAAGGCTCCATTTTCTCAAAAATTTCTTTATTGCTCTTCTCTTCACCCTTTGAGTTGAAAGACTGTTGATTCCCAATTATGTGAAAGCTATTTGTGATGGATTGAAATGGGTGATTTATACTTTCAAGTTAAATATGGTGAAAATCATAACACCAATCAAACGTTGGTTGCCCTACGTGATTAGTTTTTGCTTGAAACTCATCATCATCATCAGATTGATTAAAATTTGGAAAATTATCAGAATAAGAAATTTCATCAGTCAAAGATATTGGGTCATTAGTTTTCTCTTCTTTTAGTTGATCTACAAGTTCATTGTTTGTATCAAGACAACAAGATGGAGTAGGTAGATGAGCAGAAGCGTTTAGTTCAGATGAAGGTTTAGAGGCTGGCAGTCTGTTCAACACTAAATCAATCTCTTCCTCTGTCAAGAGAGAAGGAGTTTTCTTTTTTCTTAGAACAGAAGTACAACAATCCTCTTTGTCTTGTAAAGGTTGATTTTGAGGCTGGATGTCTTCTTGAGCCACTTCTAGGGGAACTTCATTTGTGCTTGAAGTGAAACTTTGAGGATTTTCTATTGTTTCCTGATTTTCTTGTGTTTCAAAAAATTCCTCATGATTGCTATGATACTTAGTTTGTACATCGGGTTCATGAGTTATTTTCTCCTCATTATCAAGATGCCTTTCCTGTTGTATAATCTGAACTAAGTTATAACACAAAGGAAGGGTTTTGATATGTGTTGGTGTCAACTCAATTTCAGATTTCGTGTTTTCCAAATGGCTACTTGTTTCCTCGAAGCACTGCTCACTATTAGTATTCGCATTTTGGTCATGAAATTCTCTTATTAGCATAGTACAAGACATAGGTAGGTAATCAAGCATCTCTTGACAACCTTCTTCATTGCTTTCTTTGCAAGTTTTCTCATCATTTTCTATAAAGTGTTGATCATAATACATGTCTTGATGAGTGTCTTGGTCTTGAGGTGATTGGGCTTGTGTCTGATCACGAGAAAGCATAGCTTGCTCTAGATCATCAATATTCATATTAGCCATCAACCTATGCATTCTCCTTCCAAGCATGTACATCATATTTTCCATCATGATTAGAGATTTTTCTTGATGGTTTCCACTATAATCTTGTTCATCATACATGTCTTGTAGTGGTAGAGCATGTGTTTTCTTAGGGAAAGGAATATGTTGCTCTAGATTATCAATGTTTAGATTAGCCATAAACCTATCCACCCTTCTTCCAAGCATGTACATTAATTTTTCCATCATTATCATATGTTTTTCGTCTGGGTCTATATCTAAATCCATGTTTGTAAATCAGAAAAGAGGTCACTATGTCCGTTCAATCAGTTCAAGGTCTTCTACCAGTGGAGTCATTTTGTCCTTTGGGAGTTTCAAAGTGTGGAGTCGCCAGGTGGAATTTTTAGCTCTCTTGGAGGTATGAAGTTGCAAGCAATCAGGACAAGTTTTGGCTGAAAAGATAGATATAACGCTAGTTTTTAGTCCATTGGGCTATGGAGTCATAATAGGATTTAATTGAAACAACGAGGTTCAAGAATGGTCCATGGGGCAAGTCATCTATGTATAAGGATCTCTTTAAAGTTGATTTTATGGAATGAAATGATACAACAATAAGGGGAAAAAACAAATGAAGAACAAAGAGCAGCCTAGGATCAAGTAAGTACTTTGAAACTATCTTGCTTTTGGCATACACTTAGGAAAGACATAAAAGTAAACTAAGATCTGGTAAGTACTTCTAAACTAGCCAGCTTTTGATGCACTTTCAATGGAAAACATCTTAAAAACAAAGGGAAACTTTAAAAGAAACTGTTGGAGAAGAAACTAGAGGACAGGGCTCACCATAAACTTCCCTAGCTCTGCTTTACTTAGTAAACTTTCAAGACAAACACATAATATAACAAAGAATAGTCTAAGATCAGGTAAGGACTTTTAATCTAGCCTACTTTCAACATACTCTAAGGGAAACTTTCAGATAGTCTTTGGGGATAAAACTATAGGACAGGGCTCACCATTACTTCCTTAGTTCATCTCTACCTAACATAAATTGAAAATAACATTCAAGAACAAATCACCTTGTATTGATGCTTCAAACCAGTTACAGCTTCAAGTCCAATGTTTCAGTTCAGCAATCATCTTCACTTCTCAGCCTAACTTATGTGACTACAAACAGAGCTTCAAGAGCCAGTAAACACTATTTGCAAGTAGAAGTTTCAAGCTCAAGTATATTTCAAAGTTTTGCAACCAACATTTACAACGAACTCCTCAATAAGATTTTATATAAGGATGAGGAGGTCGAAAGAGAAAAGATCTAAGGGTTCAATTAATACATATTTAGTGCTTCTCGGCCTTTGAGGGGCTCAATGGAGAAGTTTACAGATATTTGCTCTGTATTAATTGTTTTTACATTAAGAATTAAGCTCGGTGGGAGCTTTTGTTGACTTTAAGGCTCTGTGTCATCTCTGTAATAACTCAGCAGATATTTTACAATAAGTTTTTTGGTTGAATTCACTGTTGGGCTGTCATGAGGCAAATATCTTCTATTTCGGTCATTATTCGGCCTCTGTTTGAATGATGTGAGGTCACAGGTGGCAATTTGGTAGCTGAGAGGATTCAATTTGCCTCTCATGTGGTAGTGGAGGCATCCTCTGTCTGATAGATATTTTTGTTTTGCCTTTAACTATGTTTAATTTAGTGGATTAGGCTTTTGATAATCGATCTTAGCCGTAATCCATTAAACCGTGGAATTGATCTTCAATCTTCAGTTCTGCTGTGGTAGATCTTCAACATTGATACTCTCTATCTCTTTTAATCTTCACTGTGTCTTGTTGATGTGCAGGCGCGCAAAGGCTTTATAATAGTATCAGCACACATGACGCACTGATAAACCTTGATGGGAACCTTTGCCAAAATATTTCTTTGATAATCAAAGGCCTATAGAGTCGTCACTCTTGGCCTTCCATTTTATTTTTAAAATATTTGAAAGACCTTTAAAGTCCTACACAAACCAAGAACTAATTAAGAAATCCTGTGTATTTGGTAAAAAACTGCTTTAGACGTTGTGGTTAGGAGCATGGTCGTTGGATGGAAGCATCCAACGACGGAGATTTCATGTTGAGGGTCGAAGGAGGCGGTTGGAAGAATGATGCAGAGATTAAGTCCAGGCCATAGATCTGCTTTGATAAATGGTCAAGATTAATCAGAGAAATACAATGTGAAGGGGTCATATGTATTACAAAGGACAGAAAATATAAGCATAAAGGGTAAGAACCTTAATCAGCATTGAACAGGTGTTAATGTAATTTGGGGCTTCCGAAATGATCGTAGGCCATCGGATTGGTTTGGCCCATGGAGATCAACGGTGGGAAATAAATCGGGAATCGGCGATTGGAGGTAGGCCGATGTGATGGTGCGATTGGGCCATTGCAATCGGAGGTTTGTAAAGGAGCACAATCGGAAGAACCCTCGCAGAAGTTTCCGATGTGATGGGAGGGGGACCAAAACTAAATGGTGCTGATGTGATTGGCTGTGGGCCGTCAATCTGCAGATCAGATCGACGGTGGAGGATGCATTGGAGGAGGCCAATCGGAGGTGGCGAATAAAATGCGCCCGATGCAAAAACCTCGATGCGATTAGCGTTGGCCTTTGATTTGGTTTAATATCAACGGTCGGGATTGGATTAAACTATGAAATAGCGGAGCCCTTTAAAATATATGAAAATCGAATTATTTATCAAATACAAAGGGTTTTGGCTTTGGGGTGGATTATTTATAAGGATTGGCACCCGTCTGCGGGACCTGTGGATATATGAAAGTTTAACAGAACCGGGGTTTAAACATAATGGGTGCCAATCGGCATCGGAATTATGGTTCAGGACTTTTCAATCTACCAATTTGAAAAAACTCTGATGCAAGATCCTTTCGACCGTCGATCAACTTTTCAGATCGACAATCATTTTCATTAAAATACATTGCACCGACGGTTTAATATAAACCTAGGAAAAGTGGGTTTATGAATATACAAAGGAAGAATATGATCGGGTAGGGTTTATTGACAAACTTTAGGACCTGATTGTGGGTTCTGAGGTTATATGAAGCGGCAATGGGATCGGGGCTTATATACAAAGGGCCAATCGGTATCGGACTTCCATAAAACATAAAGACTTGCGCTCAATGGAAAATCCCGATTGAGATAAGCGCTTTATGGGTCTTAGCGCTTGGTTCTAGGGCATGGGCACATGGTGGGGAATTGGTTAGGACTTAGCCCAAAGGGGCTTAAGCACACAGTCAAAAAACTTATTTTTTATGAAATTTTTCACAGTTTTTGATGGATTTGGGGGTTTCGGAAAAGTTTAAAAATGCGTTTTAAACCTTGTAAAGAGGATCTTATGAAGGGGAAATGGAGAAAAATTGAAAATAGAGGAATTCCATGGGGAATCAAAGGGGTAAAAATGAGGTTATTTTGAAGTGAAGGAAGGGAGAAATGGTGTTTTGCAGCAGTCTTTTCTCTTATGAAATCAGCAGAATTTCAAAGTTTGAAATGGAAACAGTAGTGAAGATTTAAACAAATGGTATGATGTCTTCATGAGTCTTCAAGAGATAACATTTTTAGTAACAAAATTGTTTCTTGAAGGCTCCAAAAATGATTTAGCCACCTTTTGATTTAAAAAATTTTATAGGTGGCTAACACGCACAAAGTTGGGTATCAAAGATTCAGAGAAAAATTTGGTGTTGAAGTACCACAGTTGTCTGCACAGATACATTCAAGAGGAAATGGAGTTCCTAGACATCTCCTCGCTTAGTACGACATACCGGTATGCTGCCAAGATTGAGCATAAATTCAAACAAAATAAGTGAGACTCTAGATATGCGAATCAAAAGCAAGGGAAAGGTGCCCCAAACACCGCAGAACAAAGGAAAAAGCCAAGGCATGGTGGCCCAAGATAACCTATCGAAGTCGCAAGCAAATAAAAACACCACGAAGCCGAAGAAGGACACGGGAAAGTGATGTGAGTTCCATAAGAGCTCCACTCACAACACAAGTGAGTGTTGGGCCAAGTAGTCACTGGTGACAAAGATGAGGGCTTTTGAATTAGATGCATGCTCCAACTCTGAATCAGAACCCGGCAAGGGGAATGAAAAAGGGAAGCAGGTTATTGATTCGGAGCCCAACACCACCATTTCCACTACAAAGATCCAGAAGGAGGAACCAAAATATCCAGAGGAGGAGGAGCATCTCTTCCACTCTCAAATGTGGATAAAGGGTTCCCTGCTACAGTTCATTGTTGATAGTGGGATCCAAAAGAACCTCATTTCAGTAGAGGTCATTAAGCGTTTGGGCTTGCCAACCACAGCACACCCACATTTGTACACCATCGGGTGGCTTCACCAAGGACGGGATATCCGCATCATCCAGCAATGTTGCCTTCCCTACAACATCAAGCCCTTCACATATGAGGTATTATATGACATTGCTCCTCTTAATGTTTGTGATGTATTATTAGGCCAACCATACTAGTGGAAGCGACATGTTGTATATGAGTCTCAGCCTTGTGCTGTTATTGTTACTTTGGGAAATAAGTTTTACAGGATACCAGAGGTACCACCGCCTGCGGCTATCTCTTTGGTTACTCCAAAACAATGTTTTAAGCTCATTTCCAAAACTAGGAAATTTTTTTTCTTGATGATCCACCCCTGGGGCAAGAAGAAGACTGTGGCCACGACCTCTATACAGGGCTCCTTTGCACGAAAACAACAAATGGACAAGGTCATGGAGGAGTACGGGGACATCTTCACCTCATCCACAAGGGTGCCTCTACACTGTCATGTCAAGCACCCCATTGATCTAACCCCAGGTGCGCCACTGCCCAATGGACCGATATATCGGCGCTCTATTGTGAGAACGATGAAATCAAGAGGCATATTCAGGAGATGTTGCAGAAATTCCACATCTGACCGAGTTCATCACCCTATGGGAGCCCAATCGAGTTGGTGCAGAAGAAGGATGGGACTTGGAGACTCTGTATTTACTATCGCGGTGCTGAACAAGATAACTGTCTGGAATAGGTACTCGATCCCACAGATTGATGACCTTTTGGATCAACTCAAATGGGAGAAATATTTTAGCAAGATCGACTTGAAGTCTGGGTATCACCAGGTACCAATAGAACCCTCAAATGTGTGGAAGATTGCCTTCAAAGCCAAGGAGGGCCTTTTTGAATGGTTGGTCATTCCTTTCAGGTTGACGAATGCTCCTGCAACCTTCATGAGGCTGATGGATGACATCTTGCAGCCATTCACCAACTCATTTGTAGTAGTATACTTGGATGACATCATTATCTTCAGCCAAACTTAGGAAGAGCACCTCCACCACATCTGACAAGTCCTCCAAACACTATGGCAACACAAGTTGTGTGCCAATTTGGAGAAGTGAACTTTTGGCATGACTGAGGTTCAGTATCTGGGATACATTATTGATGAACAGGGGTGCATGTGGATCCAACCAAGATCCAAGTAATTCGATATTGGCCGACCCCAACCACTCTAACAGAGCTTCACAACTTTCAGGGTCTTACTAATTTCTATCGTAGGTTCGTGTTGGGATTCTCTCATATCACTTGGACCTTGAGTCAAGTCACCAAGGGAGGAGAAAAATCAAAATTATTTTGGTCGGAATCTCAACAGAAGGCATTCGTAGAATTGAAACATCGCCTCTGCTTTGACCCAGTGCTCACATTACCAGACTTGCAACAACCATTTGAGATCGAGACAGATGCCTCTGACTATGCTATTGGGGATGTTATTACTCAAAATGGGCATCTAGCGGCATATTAGAGTGAGACATAGTCTACAAGTATCCCACTTATGACAAAGAAATGGATTCCATTGTGCATGCATGCCGCCAATGGAAGAATTACATTTTGAGGAAGGAAAAGGTCATCCACACAGACCACTGACCCCTGCAGTTCATACAAACACAAGGGAAGTTGCAGAATGATCACCATCAGGAGTGGTCCACATATCTGCAACAAGTTCATTTGAACATCAAGTATAAGAAGGGAAAAACCAATAATGTTGCAGACTGCCTCAGCCGACCACCGATCGTGGCGCTAACCACCGTTCTCAACTCTTGTGGGCATAATACTTCTAATTGGCCACTTCTCTACAAGAACAATCTCAAATTCAACCACACATACAGGACACTCTTTGAGGGTATGTACGTCCCAAATTTTCACCTCTAGGATGCACTGTTATGTCACCTAGGATACCTTTCTGTTCCTTCAAGTGAGCACACCAAGATGATTTTGGAAGCACACTATAGTTGAGTCATTGGGCATTTAGGGGTCGAGAAAACAATGGTAGTACTGTAGAAGTATTTATGTTAGCCGAACCTTCGATAGGATGTTGGGAAGTACATCAGATCTTGCACCGCTTGCTCCATTGCCAAACCGACCATCAAGAAGCAAGGCCTCTATAATACGCTATCTACCCCTAGTCGACCTTGGTAATCCATCTCCATGGATTACATGTCGGACCTTCCTTCTACTAAGCATGGAAACTATTGTGTTTTCATGGTCATCAACAAATTTTCGAATATGGCCATTATGTCGGCATGCAAGAAGAATATCATAGTAGAAGCCACTGCTAAACTCTTCTTTGAATGAGTGTGGGTGCAGTTTGAGATCCCATAGTCTATCATCTTAGATCTGGACAGCAGGTTCCTCATCACATTTTGGTCCAACCTCTAGTCAATGCTGGATGCCAAGCTCACCAAGTCCAGAGCTTTCCATCCCCAAATTGATGGCCAGACAGAGGTCGTCAACATGATGATTGTACACATTCTGCGCATGTACAATTCAAAGAATCCACGCACATGGGATGAGAGCCTTCCCTATGTACAACATAGTTATAACTAGGCTCTCCACAGCTCAACCGGCCACAACCCATTTCAGGTGGGCCTGGGGTTCCAACTACTATGTCCCATTGACGTAGCCATGCCATTTGTGGCTACTCAGGCCGATTCGGCTCATGTCCAGCCTGAAGTTGAAAAAGTGAACAACTTCATTGAGCACATTGAGCACATCTACCAGTAGATTCATGAAATATTGGACAGAGCCAATGCTAAGTACAAGCAATGAAATTATCAACATTGGGTGCCACACCACTTCTAGGTGGGCAACAAAGTGTGGCTACATTTGCAGAAGGAGCGCCTCACTAGACCCCACCACAATCTTTTCCCACTTTGATATGGGTCGTACACCATCACCAAGGCTGTAGGGAATAATTCCTTCGAGCTCAATATTCCACCATTCCTTGGTTTGCACCTAGTATTCAATGTGGACCGCCTTCGGCCCTATTTCCAACCTCTACTAGACACCTCTGACATTGTAGAACAACTCACACCAACAAATTTAAACCCAAACTGCATGGAACAAGACACCACAAATTATATCATGGACATGAAAATCAAGAACACTCGCCATCAGAAGATCCAACTATATCGAGTTGTCAAAGCTGGCCAACTCCTGCACCAAGGCAAGTGGTTCACGAGGGACCAAGTTCAGCAGAAGTTTCCTCATCCCATGGAGGAACTCAACGTGATGGGGACCATTTCTTCCTAAGGGGGGAGGAATGATCCAGATGGATATTGGTGGCCACCTGCGTATTCCACTTGAGGCTCACCCATTGTTTCTTTCAGTTTTTCAATTTCCTTAATTATAGCACAATTTACTATTTTTAGCATTTTTTTGGGTCCTGAACTTCCGGAGCTGTTTTGAGGCCCTAAGCGACATTTTTTGGGCATCAAACCTCTGGCGAATATGATTCTATTCCAAACTTCCAAAATTGATATTTTCTATTAGCAGTTGTAGTCCTCCCTGCATCTGATAAAGCTAGGATTGATCAGTGGCAGGCACCCACTATAGGCATGCCACCTTTATATGTTCACCCCAACTCACCACCAAGAGGTATGAGTGAATTTGCACCATAGAATATCGACTACAAAGCCTCATAAGATACACCATGTGCCTTAAACCCATATGATATTTTTACCAACACTTCCCATGGCTCATCCACATGTCCGCTTCTTCAAATATTTGGGTGGATTACCTAACACGATGCCCCCCTCACACAAACCAAGAAGAGTTTCATCTTGAAGAGGATTAATCCCTCACTTTGTCTCCCAGGACACCAACACCTTCCCAATAGTCTTCTCCCATTCATCCTCATTCATACATCAGGGAGATGCTCTCTCCCCTAGTGTTGATGACACACAACACCAAATTCGCTTCATTTCTTCTTCTGTTGGAACCATGATTAAAGTCATTTGCTCATTATTCCACGGTATCGAGATCACTTTTCCCATTTCAAATATTGAACCACCTATGACTCAACCTATCTATGCATTTCCAACATCTCTTGTTTCTATGGAGGCAAGTATGAAATCATTCCTCTACTCTTCAACTAGCACTTCAAGGTGCCAACCATACTTCATGACCCATCGCCCCATTCATCACCTTTTGGGAGCCTCTTTCATTCTAATGATGAAATTATTGAGGCCATGAAAAAACCAAAATTTCCTTGGGATGCCATGCATCATCTCTCTTTCTTCCTCCTAGAAAAACATTTGCACCGACAGACGCAGTGACTAATACCATTTACATAGTATAAACCAAATATTTATTTTCTAAGGGCCAAGTATATTGGTTCAAAAATCCCATTCTAGTGCTAGATGAATTTGGAGAAGGGAACATGTCCAATATCTCGCCCACCATTAATGTATATATCTCAACCAATCCCAACATCGTCGAGGATATCTCACTAGGAGTAACTTGTTCACCTAAAGAAGTTGCCTCATACGAAGCCCTCTTCCAGTAATTTAGAAATATTTTTTTCTTGGTCGGATTTTGAAATGCTTGGCATTAGACCCACCATTGTAGAGAACCACATAGACACATGGCCCAATGCCTACATTGTAAGAAACGTAGCTCCAACTCCATCCATCCAAAGCGGAAGCGATCAAACTCAAAATTGACAAGTTGTGTAAGGCTGAATTTATCTATCATATTGCTTACACATCATGGGTTTCTAACACTGTACCCATCATGAAAAAAGGGCACCATACATGTTGTACTGATTTCCATTATTTGAATAAAATTTTCTCTAAGGAGAGTTTTCCCACACCATTTACTGAATAGGTCATTAATGCTTGTGTGTGGCACGAAGTTTTCCTTCATGGATGGATTTTTAGGCTACTATCAAATCTATATATGCCATATAGACTAATATAAAATCGCTTTCACCACTTCTTGGGGTAAACATCGCATACTGAGTGATGCCCTATGGCCTTAAAAATGCAGAAGCCACTTTTCAACAAGCTATGAACTGACTTTTTCATGATCTCGATCATCTCATACTTGCTTATTTGGATGACCTTACATTCCATTCCAAAAAGTGCTAAGATCATCTTAAAGATCTCTACCTTGTTTTTTAGTGATGTCGATAGTACAACATATGTTTGACCCCCCTCAAATGTGTCTTTTGCGTAAATTCTAGGAAACTATTGGGAATTATTGTTTCCTAGCAAGGTATTAGGGTAGACCATTGAAAGTAGAAGCCATATGCGAAATCCCACCAACCAAGAGTTTTAAGCAACTACAAAGCTTACAGAGTAAGGCCAATTTCTTACATTGCTTTGTTCCTAATTACACCACATGTGATCATAGTTTTGTCCCCTTTCTCTGTCTAGATGTCCCATTATAAAGAGAAAATCAAGCTCAATAGTCATTCGAGGATTTGAAAGACACACTATCACAACTTCCATTAATAAGCCCACCTAACCAAAACAAGGACTACACCCTATAACTCTCATCATATGACATAGCCATTGCAGGTGTGTTAGTCCAAGAAGGCTTCGATAATAGATAACACATCATCTATTATATCAGATAAAACCTCAGAGTACTTTCTTTGAATTGTGATCTAACCAGGAAAACTTCCCTAGCCCTTGTACACTATGTATAAAAGCTTCAACATTATATCATCCTAAGGACCATCTCTGTCATTTCTAGTATCAATCCCATGTCATACTTTCTCACTCGTCATATGATAAATCGTAAATACACTCGATGGGTTGTTATTCTGCAAGAATTTGACTTCCAATTTGCTTCCCCTAAAAGAAAAAAAACCCTCATCCTTCCAAAATTCATCGTTGATCTCCCCTCAGAATCTCAAGGATCCCCTATGAATGATTCTTTCTGAGACGAACACCTATTAATTATATCGACAGATGAACCTTGGTACTATGGCATTCTCCTTTACCTACAAACTCAAAATTTCAATCCTTAACTCACATGCGATAATACAAGGTTCATTTGTCGTCAAACACCACACTACCTCCTCATTGGAGATGTTCTCTATCATCGAGGCATGGACACCATTCTTCACTGATGCCTTTCAATTGAAAAATCTAAAAAAGTCTTAAATGGTTGTTGTGATAGCAAAGCCCATGGTGGCCACCTTTCGAGGATGGCCAACACCCAAAATATCCTCCACGCTAGTTATTTTCGGACAACTCTCTTCCACAATTTCATCCAAGTGGTTAAATGATGTGAATTATACCAACAATATTCCATTAAAACCAGAACTCCTCCCGCTCCTCTACATCCTATCATTTCTACCAACCCATTTTGTAAGTGGGGCATTGACTACACGACTTACAATCTGCCATCCCAAAATAGCCATAATTACATTGCAGTCGTAGTCGAATACTTCACCAAATGGGCTGAAATCATGCCCACATTTAATAACATCGTTGATAACAATACTTAGTTTTTTTTAACCATGTCATAATGCAGTTTGGCGTGCCCAAGGAACTCATATATGACCATGAAAATAATTTTGAGAATGAGATATTCCAACAATTATCTCAAGTCCTTAGGTTCACTCATGAGTTCTCTCCCCCATACTACCCCTAGTACAATGGCCAAGTAGAATTTGTAAACACAGTCTTAAAAATGATGTTGTAGTGTATGGTGAACAAAGATAAAATCAACTAGCACCTCACGCTATTCTCTGCCTTATGGGAATATTGTACCTCGGTCAAAAATTCCAATGGCTTCACTCCATTTCACTCAGTGTATGACGTCATGGTCATACTCCCTATTGAGTGTCAGATCTCTACCATACACACGAGCATCGAGCTTCTCCCAGATACTTCTTCATTAGAAGAAAGGCTCATCCAACAGGAACACATCGATAAAAGTAGACGAGTATCCATCTAGCATAATGAACCCTACAAAAAACGAACCAAGGCTTCCTTTGATCTCCATGTCACCCTTTTCTCATTCAATGAGAGGGATTTAGTACTCTGGGATGATGTTTCCAATGAAGCCCTAAGACCTATAAAGTTCGAAAATATATCGAAAGGGCCATAAATTGTTAAAAATTTCGTTTTGAAAGGTTCATATATGTTAGCAGAACCTGACGGGACTCGTCTCAAAGACCCCAACAACAGGATCTACCTCAAGAAATCCCATGTCTAACCCTACTTTTTCAGCCTTATGATGTTACTATGTACCATGATTTATTTTTATGATTGCCTCATCATTGATGTGCTCTAAATTGTACTCTTATCATGTGTTGTAGATAGATCATCCACCAACTTACTATCATGAGTTCACTGATGGTGCTTCTCGATGGTCATGGAACCTCATTGTGGAAGCCTAGGAATTTTATGTAGAAATTTGAATAACTGATATGTTATCCACCAAGATTCTCCTGATCACACACTATTTTAACTTCATGCACAATACATAATCTCTTCTACCATTGATCATTAATTGCAGAAATAAAAACAATCGCATGCGCACATTAAAACCATAAACAATCACACATATGAACACAGTATTTCATGGGAAAGCTTAAAGCTGAAAACCCCCAACTATCTGTATATTATATGTCATAGAGATCATATAAAAATAATTATACAAAGCTCCTCACAAGCTCTCAGTACAATCTCCAATTGCTACACACTAATGAAGCTAGATCTAGCAAAACACATGCTCCAATCTCTGCCACTTGATAGCCAGCCTCTATTGCGTAATCAATGCTGAAGAATGGCTCATAAATAACTTTGAACCACCTGGCTTGTACTGCACAATCCTCATTGGCTTCTCCAATCACTGGTTGTTGCAAATCATGCAACAGTATAGTCACAACTGATAGTTAGCCTGCTCTTTCACCTATTTCTGCACTGGTCTCCACTGAAACTGTCCATGCACTGAAGTTAACTGATGCATTCTTTAGTTGATTAATGAGTTTATAATTAGTGAATTAATTAATAATTAATTCACACCACTCTCACTAATTGTATCAATCAGTTAAACTAGATACAAATAGCTCAACTATGTTTAGATTAGTTAAACAGAACACAACTCCATTAACTTCCTCAATCAACTCCACCAAACTCTGTCACATGAGTTCTAACTGAAGTATCCATGCAATAGCTCCACATAACCCTCAGGAATAGCGTAATTCCTTATGTCAGCTCCTATGCCACATCTGTGCACTTAACTGAAGTGCTCCAAGAGAATAAGATAATGTTTAGAGTCCAAATATTATTAAGAGCTAATAATATTCAACATATCTATTTTTAGACTAGCAATATAAAAATAGATTAAAACTAATGTCTGAAAATGAAGTCATATATTTTTCCAACAAACCAACCATCTACATATAATCTTGCAACTGTAGAACATGATCCGCATATACAAATAGACTGCAACACATACAAAAATGACACGGTTATAGTGAAGGAAACTACTTTCCACTAAGATCATCATCTTGTTGCATTCCTCAACACTCCCTCGACAACATGGATCCTGCCCTTTATCATATATGGTGTTGAATTTGCTCCCAGTGGCGCCTTATCAAAGATAATATCATCCACGATCCTCAGATGTATGAAAGTAACATGATCTTCCGCTGCACACAATATCTGATATGATGATACCAGATGTCAATGTGTTTAGATCTATCATGAAATACTGGATTAACCAAGAGTTTGATGCAACTCTGATTATCACAATAAATCATAGTAGGGTTTAAGTGTGAACCGAACAACCTAACCAGGATCTTCCTCATCCATATAGCCTCGCATGCAGCCAAAATCGCTGCCATATGCTCGGCCTCTGCTGAACTGAGTGCCACGGATCTCTGCTTCCTGCTATACCAAAAAAATGCTATCGACCCGATACTGAAAATCCCTCTAGATGTGCTCTTTCTGTCTGTTGAGCTCCCTGCCTAATCTAAATCCGTGAAGCCACATAACCTCACCTCATCCGACTATCTGTACCATAATCCATATCCCGATGTGCCTCTGAGATATCTCAATACATGCTTGCCTACCTTCTATTAGAACGAGTAGGCTTAACCATAACTTGGCGAAGCTGGTTACTGACATAGCATATGTCCGAGTCGTGTATTGACCGGATACATGGCTGACCCCACAAACATTGATAACGTTGGCATCCCCTACTCAACGTCGTAGTCTCCTTCCTCCATCCACTGGGAGAAAGGTATCAACGAGCTTGCGGCTGCCATGGCTGAACTTCTCCCAGTCCTCTCCGACCGCCGCTGCCTTGAAAACAACGTTATCTTACCTTGTACAAATCTCCAATCCCAGGAAATAATGAAGAATGCCCAAGTCCTTCATCTCAAACTCTCGTGCAAGATCCTCCTTGCATGAAAGTATCAACTGCTCATCGCCAGTCAAAATCAAATCATCTACATATAGTACGATGATCAACAGCTTCCCCTCCACCACAATCTGGTACAGGTTAGGATCCGCCTCACTCTTGGAGAATCCAAGCCCGGTGAAGTAGCTGTCTATCCGAGTGCACCAAGCACGAGGTGCTTGCTTCAGCCCGTACAGTGCTCTCTTGAGTCGGCACACATGCGACTCACTGCTGAAGATCTCGAAACCTTCGGGCTGCTCTATGTACACCTCCTCCTCAATCACCCCATTGAGGAACGCAGTCTTCACATCCATCTAATGAATGTGCCACCCATCTGCGCTGAGAGAGCTAGGATAGTCCGTATGGAAGAATACCTTGCGACAGGTGAAAAGGTTTCCTCATAATCGATCCCCTCAATCTGTGAGAAGCCTCGACAAAAAAATCACCCCAACCCTTCCTCCACCGCTACCGTCGGCTTCCACTTCACTTTGTGATCCCATCTCGAACCCACCCTTGATTTCCCTTCCGGCCTTGGACCCAATCTCCCTTTCCTTGTTTAAAACCTTCGAATCATACTCTTCCACCATGTCTACATGCGGGATCTCCACGGCTTCACTGAAGAGGATGGCTCCAGTCATGATACACTTGCTCCTTAGGAGCCATGTATCCGATATCTTGTTGGTGGAGTCATCACCCCCTTCCATTCCTTGATGTAGGTGTCTTGCCTTCTCTGCATCTTGAGCCAGTCGCTCAACTTCTGTAGTGCGCTTCCACCCTCTGATGGTTGGCGCTGCATGAGTGGTCTCTTCCACTCCATGAACCTCCTCTTGTGGCTGATCCACATCCTGAGACTCATCCTTAGGAAATAATAGCTCCTCATCTGCATGCAAGTGTGGCTCCATATCAAGCGAACACTTCATGGCTTTCTCCTCATGAAATTTGATATCCCGTCGCACAACAGTCTTGCGACTGTCTGGCAAATACACACAATAGTTGTGGGGCGTATCAGTGTACCCCACAAATATCCCAACCTCTGCAGTCAGCTCCAGCTTCTTCCTGGCATCCTTCGTCACCGCAGATAGCTTAGTCAGGCAGAAATGCCTCAGATAAGAATATCGGGCTAGCACGAGCATATACCAGGTGTACTCATGCCAAGTATCCTATGGGGCAGGTTCTACACATATCTTTGCATGATATGCATGCTGCTTCAAGTGTGTGGAAATTTTGATCATGCAACATCGCCCGTGCAGCACCCATGATCGTTTTGTTCTTTTTCTCAACAACCCCATTCCGCTGTGGGTTATGAGGTGCTATGAGCTCTCTTCGAATTCCTTCTGCACTGCAAAATTCCTTGAACTCGCCAGAGATGAATTCACCACCATTGTCGCTCCTAAGAGCCTTCACCTGCTTCCCCGATTCTTTCTCAACTAGTGCCTTGAACTCACAGAACTTTGAGTATGTCTTTCTCTTCTTCTGCATGAAGAAGATCCAGCACTTACAGGAAAAATCATCAACAAATATCACATAGTACCTGTGCTTTGCTGTCAAAGCTACTGAGAAAGGTCCACACATGTCTGTGTGAATTCTCTCAAGGATCGTCGTGGCGTGACTATCCTTCTCGTGAAAGGTGGCTTTCACAAATTTTCCCAAAGTACATCCCTTGCACTTATCTGACTGCGCAAGTGTACCTTTGGGAAGCCTAGTAGAAATCTATTGCAGTGTCTTCAAAGCTCCATGGTGAAGGTGGCCCAATCTCCGGTGCCACAACTCGCCATCATCCCGGCTCACCACTCCTTTTTCCTTGCCTGCAATTGCTGCGCAACCATCTACCTACAATTGATAAAGGTTCTTAACTTGAACCACTATCCTCCGGGTCTCACCAGTTGCCTTACTGCACAGGAAAGCCTTTCCCTCGCTAAAGACCACATCATATCCCTTGTCTTCTAACATCGCCACAGAGATAAGATTCTTCTTCAATCCTAGAACATGCATCAGTTCCTTCAATACGAATGGTTTACCAGACTCCCTCTCAAAGGAAATGGTATCGATACCAGGCGCACTGTATCTACCATCATTGCCCATCTCGATGTGCACTCCAAGATCTTTCTCATCCAGATAAGTAAACAAATCTCGATCTCCGGTCATATGAAAAGATGCACCACTGTCAAGAAACCACACTGAACCCATCACACTTGAGACGAAGCATGCGATCAGCGAAAAATCTAGCTCAAACTGCGAGGCTAAGGCCTCTCCAGCTGCAGATCCAGCAGCCTGCTTATTTTTCTTCTTTTGTGGACAATTAGTGGTGTAATGTCCGTGTTGGTGACAGTGAAATCACTTCACCTTGGACATGTCCTGCTTCTTGCCTTTCGCACCGGATTGAGAAGCATTCTTCTTGCTCTTCCCCTTCCTTTCTTTGGCAGCCAAAGCACAATTTTCTTCATCAGATTTCTTTGATGAAGATCCGTCCCTGGTACTTCGCTTTATCTCCTCTTGCACAAGATCTGACCAAACTCGCTCCCATCCTGGCAATTTCTCTCGACCATTGACAAAGTCCTGATAGGAATGCCAACTCTTCGGAAGCCCAAGGAGAGCCAAGCTCACCAAGTCCTCATCATCAACAGTGACCCCCACACTTCCCAGCTCATCCGTGCATTGGATGAACTTCGTGAGGTACTTGGGCATACTATCGCCTTTCTCCATTTTTATGTTCCTGAGTTTATCCTTGAGCGCCAACTTCCTCTGGTCGCTCTTGATTTGAAATAAATTTGTCAAATCTTTCCACATCAAGAATGGAGAAGCCTTACCATGAAGGCTGGACACTATGTGATCCTTCACACCTTCCAATAGAATCCTTCGACACTTTTCTGTCTTCTTTTTCCATGCGTCAAGTATGGCAACATCCCTAGAAGTAGGTTTTGGAATTTCTGCATCTATGAACTCCTTCAACCCATTGTCATCCAGCACCGCCTCCATCCTGTCCTTCCATGCAATATAATTCGAGCTTCCCTCAAGGGCATACTCCAATCGCAATCCGTTGAAAGACATCTCAACTTCGACACCAAGAAAACACTGCTGCAAATTCGAATTCCACCAGCACAGAACTCAACCGCTTCAATGTTTTACAATTGCTCCAATGATCAATATGGCTCTGATACCATGTAGAAATTTGAATAACTGATATATTATTCACCGAGATTCTCCTGATCACACACTATTTTAACTTCATGCACAATACATAATCTCTTCTACCATTGATCATTAATTGCGGAAATAAAACAATCGCATGCGCACATTAAAACCATAAACAATCACACATATGAACACAATATTTTATGGGAAAGCTTAAAGCTGAAAACCCCCAACTATCTGTATATTATATGTCATAGAGATCATGTAACAATCATCATACAAAGCTCCTCACAAGCTCTCAGTACAATCTCAAATTGCTACACACTAATCAAGCTAGATCTAGCAAAACACATGCTCCAATCTCTGCCACCTGATACCCTACCTCTACTGCGCAATCAATGCTGAAGAATGGCTCATAAATAAATTCGAACCACCTGGCTTGTACTACACAATCCTCATTGGCATCTCCAATCACTGGTTGTTGCAAATCATGCAACAGTATAGTCACAACTGATAGTCACACTGCTCTTTCACCTATCTCTTCACTGGTCTCCACTGAAACTGTCCATGCACTGAAGTTAACTGATGTATTCTTTAGTTGATTAATGAGTTTATAATTATTGAATTAATTAATAATTAATTCACACCACTCTCACTAATTGTATCAATTAGTTAAACTGAATACAAATAGCTCAACTATGCTTAGATTAGTTAAATTGAATACAACTCCACTAACTTCCTCAATCAACTCCACCAAACTCTGTCACATGAGTTCTAACTGAAGTATCCATGAAATAGCTCCACTTAACCCTTAGGAATAGCGTAATTCCTTCTGTCAGCTCCTGTGCCACATCTGTGCACTTAACGGAAGTGCTCCAAGAGAATAAGATAATGTTTATAGTCCAAATATTATTAAGAGCTAATAATATTCGACATATCTATTTTTAGACTGGCAATCTAAAAATAGATTCCACCCAATATGTCTAAAAATAGAAGTCCATCTATTTTTTTCCTACTTGACCAACCATCCACAAATAACATCCTGCAACTCATAGAACATGATCCATATGTCTAAAAATAGACATAGTCTAAAAACAGACTTTGCACCAAAAATAGCTTGCGGGCCCACTTAGTGAAGGCGACTTCTTTCCACTAATCTCATCATCTTGTTGCAATCTCAACAGTTTACTCTCCTAATCAGACTATTCTCCATCAGAACAATGTCTGCATTGGGGCAGCCACAAATAATCATGTTGCTTTCGATGCAATAATATGCCTTTTGGTTGATGCCTCCCAGTTAGGTATTTTTCATTTGCATGTGTTCCTTGACTCCCATCCTATCATATCACAATTGAATCAAATTTTCCATGTCCATGGCCCTTGTTTCATTTTGAAATACCTACATGCACAATTGTTAGCATATGGTTTTTATCATATCGCATTTTTGCATATAACGAGAAATTAAAATCATGTTGACTGCATAACTAATCGAATCCTAGACTAGCATGTGTTACATTTAAACCATCATCAAGACACATAATTATAATAAACATTATCCATCCCATCAATAAAAATAAGCATGCAACACATTATAATAAAAATGACACATCATAAAAACCACAAAAATATGTATTTCTCGTATAAATATCAAAAAATAAGGTTTATGTACATTAGTTGGTCATCACTAGAAAAAACAGATCATCTACAAAAAGAGGGGAGCATCCAAATAATGGGTGCTTCCCCTGATACATAGTGTATACATATAAGGTCAGGGCTCATCATCCATTGAATCACATTGTCTAAGAATCTTGTTATGGTTTATTTCTCATTGGGAAGATTTCATATTTGATGTTGTAGACTACAAGCCCTAATTTCGTATAGTAACTATGTATACTAGTTATACTAGTGATCAAGGGACATGATCTTTTGTACAAGATCCAAATGATTATTTTATTGATTAGCTAACAAAATGATTGAGCTTTGGGCTCAAATCATTGTGAACTAAATTTATTTCACTGTTGAAGATTTATGTCGTGCAAAGTGCTAAAAAGTTGAGGGTTCCTAGTTGTTTGTGTGCGTGATTAGCCTCAAACCAGGTCTAGGGCCCAAGGAAAAATTCAACAAGTTCTATTACCTTTGGCATGACATGGGATTTTTAGCCTTCCATTGTTTCTTGATCATTGAATTATGTCCTTCATATTTTCTTTTAGGGTGTGTGGAGTTCTTTCTCATGTTTTTAAAAGGGGACTTTGAGGCAAACAACCCCCAAGCTCATCACATGATTTAATCTTCCACATGAAAATTATATTTACTTTGCAATTGTTATGCCATTGTATTATTTGATTTTCATTCCATGGTGCATTGGAATGAAAATTTTCAATTATTGGTAAGGTGGAATGGTCGAGCTAAGAAGAGACGTGTAATTTCATGGCTAAGAAATATAACCATCTTTTTAGAGTACAAACCTTGGTTTCTTTTCAAGACTTCTCAAGGTTGTAACAATTGAATTTGAAATTTAATTTACTAGGATTGTTAGAAAATTATACACTAAAGAGAAATGAAACACATAAAATATGAGGAAAACACAAGCACATAAAACACATAAAACCAGAGAGATACAGATATACGTGGTTCGCCCATTTTGGGCTACGTCCACCCCAAATAGCTAGTCCTTCCTTTCTATTATTCAGCAAAATGAAGAGACACAACCTACAGCAGATCCATTGTAATATCCTTTTTTCTCTCTCATAGTCTCCCTATCTGTTTCTCACTCTGAGAATACTCATACAATACACAGCCTCAATACAATACCCTCATACAAAGTGAGCAGTTGCCTTCTAGGGAAAAATACCCTAAACTAAATATAACTTCTACCATCAGATCATCCACCTAATGAACAACCTAGATTGACTAGAAATTAATATACTTTTACAAGGAAATTTTACATCTATTTTTAGCTTCGAGGGCGCTACCCACGAAACCCCCATCGGGGGATCGCTGGCCCCCAGACCCCCCAGCCGGGGGGTCAACCCCCCCCCCCCCCCTCCAAACCCTGCGGGGGGGAAAAGTCCCCCCCGCACCCCCTTGCTGCAGGGGTGTACAATTTTCCTGGGGTATACATCCAGTTAAAACAAGGATCTATGAATTAGGATGAAAATCAGGCTCCACACCCAACAATCTCCCACTTGGAGACTGATTGTAGCAACTCCACCGCTGCTTCATTTGTTGGACAATGACTCCTCTTTGGACCTGGTTGTTTCTCATATTTATCATCATCCTTGAAGACCAATTGAAATTGAGCATATTCTCAGTTTCCCCTTGGTTACAAATTTTGTTAGCATATCTGCAGGATTCTGGCTAGTGTGTATCTTTTCCAGCTTCAATTGTCCATCTTCCAATACTGACCATATGAAATGGTACTTGAGTTGTATGTGTTTAGTCCTGGAATGAAATGTTGAGTTCTTTGCAATATGAATGGAACTTTGTCTATCACTATATAACGTGCCCATATCATGATTCTTACCCAATTCATCCATAAACCTTTGTAACCAAATTGTTTCTTTACTAGCCTCTATCGCAGCAACATACTCTGCTTCTGTTGTTGAAAGTGCAACAACACTTTGGATTTTTGAAACCCAATTGATAGTTGTTCCACCTACAGTAAATACATATCCTGTAGTGCTCCTCCTATTATCTCTATCACCTGCCATATCTGCATCAACATATCCCTTTAGAGCAATTTTTGAACCACCAAAGCATAATGCTTGATTTGTGGTACCTCTCAAATATCTGAGAATCCATTTCACTGCCATCCAATGTTCTTTTCCTGGATTGTTCAAGTACCTGCTTACAACTCCCACTGCATGTGCAATATCAGGCCTTGCATAGACCATTGCATACATTAAGCTTCCAACTGCTGATGCATATGGAACTTTAGACATATAATCCATTTATTCTTGGGTCTTAGGGCACATCTCCTTACAAAGTTTGAAATGGCTAGCAAAAGGTGTACTAACTAGTTTTGCATTCTGCATATTAAATATTTTCAACACCTTTTGTATGTACTCTTTCTGAGATAGTGTTAATTTGCGATTTTTCCTATCTCTAGTTATTCTCATACCAAGGATTTGTTTTGCAGCTCCCAAATCCTTAATTGCAAATGAATTTTCCAATTTTCTTTTGAGCACATTTATTTCCTGCATATTATACCCTGCAACAAGCATGCCATCTACATACAATAACAATATAATGTAGCTTCCATCATTTTTATTTTTCAAATAAACACAATGATCAGAGTGACATCTAGTATAACCTTGTTCAAGCATAAACTTGTCAAATTTTAGATACCATTGCCTTGGATCATTTTTTAAGCCATACAAGCTCTTCTTTAACCTGCACATTAATTTTTCTTTCCCTTTGACCTCATATCCTTCTGGTTGCTCCATATAGATCTCTTCCTCCAAATCTCCATGGAGAAATGTTTCCTTTACATGTAGTTGTTCAAGATGTAAATCTTCTATTTCTACAAGATTTAAAATAGTTCTAATTGAAGTCATCTTAACAACAGGAGAAAATATTTCATCAAAATCAATACCTTTCTTTTGTGCAAACCCCTTGACCACAAGTCTAGCTTTGTACCTCTATTTTCCTCCATATTCTTCCTTCAACCTGTAAACCCATTTATTCTGCAATGTAGTTTTACCTGCAAGAAAGCTGACTAAGTCCCAAGTCTGGTTATGCATTAAGGATTCCATCTCTTCTTCCATGGATAGCTCCCACTTCTTCATAGTTTCAACCTGCATTGCTTCTTCATACATTCGGGTTCACCAGAATCAGTCAACAATAAATAATATAATGAAGGAGAGTATCGTTCAGGGGGTCTACTTATCCTGGTAGATATTCTGACACCACTTTCAGGTGTTTAAGGTGCCTGTTTTTGTTGTGGTGGTTGTTGTTGTTGTGGCTGTTGATTATTATTATTTTCAGGCACCTTTACTTTTTTCTGTGATCTCATCAAGAACTGTGTATTCTTTATTTTCCTTTTCCTGTTTCTTTTCCTGCAACTGATTCTTATAAAAGACCTTTTCATTGAATATTACATCTCTACTCCTAATGATTTCTTGATTTTCATAATCATATAAGTGATAACCAAAATCATTAACACCATATCCAATAACGGTACATTTCTTTGATTTTGCCTCAAGCTTTGTTCTGTTTTCTTTATTAATATGGACAAAGGCCTCACAGCCAAAAGGCTTTAAAAAAGAGTAGTTTACCTTTTTACCTGTCCATGCTTCCTCTAGAATACCACCATCCAAGGAACGTGCAGGCCCTATGTTTATTAGATAAACAATAGTATCTATAGCATCTGCCCAAAATTGTAAAGGAAATCCTGCATGCAATCTCATGCACCTTGCATGCTCCATGATTGTTTTGTTCATTCTTTCTGACACACCATTTTATTGTGGTGTTCTTGGAACTGTCTTCTCTCTGTGAATTCCATGCTCTGAACAGTACCTATCAAACTCTTTGTTTAAATATTCACTTCCATTGTCTGATCTGAGACACTTCAACTTCTTGCATGTCTCAATCTCAACCAAAGCTTTCCATTTCTTGAAAATATCAAATACATCAGATTTAATATGAATACAATAAATCCAAGTTTTTCTAGTTGCATCATCAATAAAATTAACATAATAACGAGAGCCACCGAGAGATGATACCTGAGCAGGTCCCCATACATCTGTATGCACAAGCTCTAATTTTTCGCTCTTCTTTTCTTTCCCAACTCTAAGAAATCTGACTCTTTTTTTTTCTCCATAAATGCAATTCTCACAGAAATCCAAATCAACATTCTTCAAACCCGACAATAAATTTCTCGAGTGAAGAATCTTCACCCCCTTCTCACTCTTGTCTGAGCCTATGATGCCATAATGTTGCATCTGCTCCTTTGGAAGTTAAATCATTAACAGAGTTAGAAATACCATTGCATAAATACAATTTACCAACCTTTTCGCCTTTTGCTATTACCTCATTAAGGATAGCACTGACAACATCATCAAACATTAAAGTACTAGATCCAGAGAATGAGTTACTAATGGCCATAACTAAACCGTTCCAACTTTCTGGCAATGAGCACAGAAACAAAAGAGCCCTAACTTCATCATCAAAGTTTACCCCTACAAAACTTAAATGACTGGTAACTATACTAAATAATTTAAATGGTCTACAACAGATCCACCTTCCGACATTTTCATATTAAATAAATGTTTCATAAGAAATACCTTGTTTTAGGCTAAGGGTTTTTCACATAATTTCGCCAATACCTTAATCAAACCCTCTGTTGTTGTTTCCTTTGAAATATTGAAGGCTACTGACGCCGCGAGGCACAACCGTACTGTTTCGAGTGCCTTTCTATCGATAATCTCCCATTCTGCATCTGCCATAGCCGTCGGCTTCTTTGTTTTTCCGCTCAATGGTAGGTACAGATCTTTCTGATACAGATAATCTTCCATCTGCATCTTCCACAGCGGGAAGTTTTGGCCGTTAAATTTCTCGACCCTAAACTTACCATCTTCTGCCATTACTCCCACTGGAACCAGGAACCCTTCTTTCCTGCGAGTTTATCTTTAAAATAGACCTTCGGCTCTAATACTAGTTGTTAGAAAATTATATATTACAGAGCAATGCAACACATAAAATATGCGGAAAACAGAAGCACAGAAAACACATAAAACCATAGAGACATAGATATATGTGGTTCACCCAGTTTGGGCTACATCCACCCCAAACAACCAATCCTTTCTTTCTATTATCCAGCAAAAATAAGAGACACAACCTACAGCAGATCCACTGTAATATCCTTTGTTCTCTCTCACGGTCTCCCTATCTGTTTCTCACTCTGAGAATACTCATACAATACACAGCCGCAATACAATACCCTCATACAAAGCGAGGGGTTGCCTTCTAGGGCAAAAAACCCTAAACTAAACATAAATTCTACCGTCAGATCATCAGGATGAAAATCAGGCTCCACACCCAACAAGGATGATCATATTAATTTGCAACATATGCTTTTAGAGTTCTTATGAGTGATATTAACCTACTATTTATCAAGATTGTCGATGGGTTGAGGAGATTGGTTGACTAGGGTAGCAGGTGGGCTCATCCTAACATGAGAAGATATCCACAGATGATGTGATTCAAAATTTGACATAAAAATTTAAAGTAAGAAAATCAATACATCACACATATTGCTTAATCATCTCACACTCTACTTAGATTAAGATATAATCCTTAAGGTCTCTTGACATGGTAATTTATAGAGAAGTCCTCTAATGGAATATATAATTAAATAAGTAGGGGTATCTTATGACAAATAAATCCACCTCTTAACTAAAAAATATAATATAGGAATGGATCAAATTCATGGGAAGGTCAAAGAACTCAACCACCATAACAATATAGAGTTGGGTGCATCATTCAATTGAAAAACTACTAATACAAGGCAAAAACACAACAACAATATTTGAATAGGACATAGGTTTTGCAAGTAGTTGATAATGACAACATAGGATGATTTATTAAGGAATGGAAAAAGTAAAAGACCTATAGCTAAGCTACAGTTACTGTGGGAGTGTCAATAATGTGATTCCCACACTTCCTTGATCTAAGATGTAATCATTGTTATGGATGCATGCAATTGCCAAAGTACCCAATTGCAATGAAGTTTTTATACAATTACAAATTTCATCAATATTAGAGATAGAAATAGATGCACTATCCTTAGGAAGAATTGTCCTTACGTTGTAGCAAGGAATTGAAACAAAATTCTAGGACATGTCTTCATGGGGACCATTGCGATCATGACTTCTAACAAGATAAATTCTCTTGAAGTCATCGAGAAGTAATAAATTACTCTAAAAAAAATATTGTAGGTGGAGACATGATAATTAGGGCCAAAACAAGTAATAATATGATAAAAGAAGGTGATAAAAATAAATCGAAAATATTTCACATTAATCTTAGCAAATTGTCAAACTCTTCATAATTATTTTTGCAATTTATAATATTTTATCAATGAATAATAACATCTTTGAACACATAAATGTATTCATCTTACTAAGGCCTATAATATGCAAGTAATTTATTTTTTAGAAGTAAAGAACACCCATAAGCCTAATCAAGTTTCAAAGTGTTCTAACTATATTTTGTTGAGATTCAACAAGATGATGATCCTAGTGAAGCCCGCAAGCTATTTTTAGGTGAAATGTGTATTTTTAGAATTTGGATCAAAGTCTATTTTTAGAAGTAGTCTATTTATAGATGGTTGAGAAAATTATATGGATGGATGGGCGTCTATTTTTGGAATGCATGTGCGAAGTTGTTTCGTGGAATGCATGTCGATTATTGTTATCTCTTAATAATAATTAGACAATAAATAATAATCTATTCTCTTGAAGCACTTGATTTTAGTTAACTGATGTGGAAAACTAGTTAACTGAAGGAATATCGAGTTCAAAGGTTGGTTGGTGGGACATGCTAGTGGACTTCATTGTAACTGAGTGATACAAAGTTGTAACAGAGTTTGATGTGTAGTTATGTGAGTTGTAAAGTAGTTTAACTCAGTTAAGTGAGTTAAACTCAGTTGTGCTAGTTGTAACTAGTTGTAACTAAAGATACACTAGTGAGAGATCAGTGAATTAAATATTAAATTAATTCACATGGAGTGATCTCACATGCAACTGAAGATTTACTAATTTTAATTACATGCATGTCAGATCTAGTGGAGACCCAATTGAGAGATAGGTGAAAGGGACAGTTTGACTATCAATTCTGACTATAGTGGGTGCACACTTGCAACCAAACACATATTGGAGATGCCAATGAGGATTGCGCAGTCAAGGCAAGGCAAGATTGAATTCATTCAAGGATTTTGATCAACATGGATTGAGCAGTGGAGGTAGGTTTTCAGGAGGCAATAAATTGGTGCATTTTTATGCTAATTTTTGTATGAAAGTGTGAGAAGATTGTATATTGTACTAAGAGCTCTTGGAGTAGAATTTTGTATGAGATTGTTTCATGATCCATGATATATACATAATATATGATAGTGGGGTTTTTAGCTTTGTTCTTTCCTGGTAAAAACATATGTGTTATGTGCGATTGATCTTTCTTCATGTGTTTGTGTTGGTGTCCCGTGTTTTGATAGCTTGGCAAATCAAAAGACAAGGCAACATCAGAACCAATATTTAGAGTTCCAGGATCTAGTCCTCATGTTCTCAGAGAGGGATCTCTCAAATGTTTGTTTGAAAAGGTTTATCTTGTGTGCTTTGAGTATTGGTTTTAGACTAGTTATTAAGTGCAGGTGTTTGTTTGTTTGTTTGGTTGAATTGATACAGCAAAACATGGAAGGTCTAGGAAAGATATATAGAATGGAGAAACATCTGGTTCATTGGGAAATGGAGTCAAAAAAGAGGTCATGACATACTCATCAATGGATATGGGATATCATAGGGCAAATATAACTTGGCCACAGGATCCTTTGGTTTTTGGAGTGAGATGGACATCAATGATTTGGAAAGAGAAATTTAATTCTCAACAAAGGGAATTTGAAAACACAATTTGAACAATAAAGAGCTTTTTGATAGACAGGGCTAACCATTAATTCTACAAATCACACTTTTAAGCAAACAATGATTTCAAAATAACTTTTAAAACAAAATCTAAGATTCGGGGAACACCCTATTTCCTCAAAGATTTTATTTCAAATGATTTAGAAAACATAAAAGATTCACTGATAACTGCAGTCATAGAAGAGGGAACACCTAACACATCTATGCTTACAACTATAAAGACCTCTGAGACAACTGTTTAAGTAAGGACAAAGGGAAAGATCGGAACAGACCTCCTTGACTCACTGTAAACAGAAAACTACAAAGGGAGACTTCAATAATAGTTTTAAAGTGGCAGCAGACAAGCAGGGAGAACCATAAATCATGATGAAACCAACTATTTGAACGATTAAGGAAATAAACAAGAATGAAGACTAAAGAGAGAGGTTAAAGACTCTAAAATACTTCAGCAGAAGAAAAAATGAAACAGTGAAGGATGAACAGGTCTAAGGTGCTTCCAGGAGTCATTTCTTAGCCTAAAACTTTCAACCTACTGTAGTAAGAAATTATGGAATATAATGAAAATAGGGAAAAACATTAAACAGTTCAGAAAAATTCACCAACATCCAAGCTCATGGATCCAATGATACAGCCTTCACAGTAACAAGCATGCAATAACATCATCAGGAAGTCCAAGACTTCAATTTCTTCTTCAACTCCAACAGACTATGTATTATTTCAGAGAGTTCCAATATTACAACTAGTGATCAACCAAACCCTCACTCATCTTCTGCAGAAGTATATATAGAAGAATGAGGAGGTGAGATCTGAAAAAATATCTCTAAAGAAAATTAATACAGAGTGAATGGTTGCTCGGCCTTTGGGGGCTTAATGAAGAAGCTTACATACGTGTCTTCTGTATTAAATTATTTTCATAAATATTTAAGCTCGCTGGGAGCTCATTTTGACCTTTGAGGCTCTATGTGATGTCGAATTTACTCTGCTGATATTTTGTCATTAGTTTGTCTGCAGAATTTTATCCTTTGGCTATGTTATGAGGCAGATATCTGGTCCTAATCAATAAATTCGGCCTCTGGTTGAATACTTCGAGACACAGGTGGCTTTGTGGTAGCTGGGAGGAATCAATTTGCCTCAAATGTGGCGGTGGGGGCCTTCCGTTTGATGACCCTTTATGATTTCTTCCTTTAATTGTGTTTTAATCAGGGATTAGGCTTTTGATAAACCATCTTGGACGTAATCCCCGAAGGCCTGTCTTCAGTCTTATGTTCTGACATATCTCTGGTTTCCTGCATTGATATTCTTTGACTGTGCTTTGCTGGTGTGCAGGGCTATGCAGGGGTTATGTAGCATCAATGCTTCATGGATGATTGATGAAACATGGATTTAAAACCTACAAGTGTTTTCCTTTGACAAATCGAAGGTGGGAGGATCATCACCCTCTACCTTCAAATTTTCTTCAGACATAGTGGAAAAACCTTTGAACCCTGCAAAATACGAAAAAGATTAGAAAATCCTGCATGTATAGGTTATATTGCTTCAGAGGAAATGTGGGGGGAGCATGGCCATTGAATGGCATCATCCAACGGTTAATATTGATCAGAAGAAGTCAGAGGAGAGCGAAAAAGGAATTTGAATCGGAGCCGTCAATCGCGCAGAGATCGACGGTCGGGAGCGGAGATGAAAATTCAAAGCGAGAGAATCAGGGTGATGAATTTTGGGCCGTCGATCTGCATATCAGATCGACGGTAGAGATGTTTTTACTGATGCGCCGGAGCCTGGTTATCGCGTGGGCATCTTTGGTGAGCGATCGTCGTCCAATGGGCGGCCTCAGATCAGACGGCATGCATTAATATCGCGTCGGGTCCACGTCCAAACTTTAACGCATGATGGACGGCGGTTTTTTAAACAGTGCCCAGGACACGCATCGGCCAGCGTATGGAATCGCTGCCGATCGGGAAAAAACCGCCTGCGCTCAAAAAGCAGTGCGATGGATACCGCGTGGTTTTCGCGACGATGAGTGGTTGGTGGGGACCACCAGGGAGATGGATTCTGCACCATCCGATCTTCCGATTAGATCGATGGTGCGAAGTGATTTTAAATTTCGTACAGGCGGTAATTTATAAATATAATAAAAACGTTAAAATAATATAAAACCAAAGGTTTTACACCTCGGGCAGATATATTTAACATTCAAAAATGGCTTGGCGCCCGATTGCGGGGCCACAGGTTATATGGAAAGCCATATGACCGGGGGATTGTGGATGAGGGCTAATAGGCATGGGGTAATGCAATAAGTGCTTAGAAGACTTAGCACTCGGTTTTGGCACCTGGGCGTAAGAAGGGGGGGTTAAAGACTTAGCCTAAGGGGGCTTAAGTCTACAACACATAAAAATATGATGTTTATGGATTTTGAATGATTTTCAAAGGTTTTGGGGGGTTTCGATAAGGCTAAGAGAGGGTCTGAAGCTTTATCAAAGGGTTTTGATGAAGGGTAAAGGGGAAAAAGGGTGCTTGCAGCAGTTTTTATTCATGTAATGACAACATAAATTCTGAGTTGAAAAAAGGTGAAAAGCAGTGACGATTATCCAAAGGATAGGATATTATCAAAAGACTTTAAGCATCAACAATTTTTAGCAATGAAATTGTTTCTTGAAGGCTATCCAACATCATTTAGCCACCACCTAATATGACAGAATTTATGGGTGGCCAACAGTGGCTCCACTGGGGGATGGTGCCTTTTTGAAGGCATCAATAATTTCAGACTTCCATTCTCTGGGAGGCTGATCAGTTGCCTCATCCATTGGGTTGCCTTCCTTACTATGGATGATCTTCTTTTGCTCTGAAACATACTAGCATTCATGGATCAACAATGAAACTTCATCAATACAACCTGTCTACCTACCCAATCCTACTGATCTAACATTTTTTCTTCTTTAGAGTGCAGTTGGATTGGAAAACTCTTTCACAACATTTTATTCTTTTGAAAGCAGGAAAACTAATCTACTTCTACTCCTTATTTCTCCATGGACTCAGATTAAACAGTTGAGTCCATATGATTCTCGACCTGCTTTACTGTCTGTTGGGATTTAAACTGTCCAACAAACTTTATTCTCTAAATTCTACAACAGAAATTTAAAGAGCGCTCAAGTCAAGATTAAGATGTTTGACTTGATGCTGATCTATGGCATAAGAACAACTGCACATAGACATTATTTTGCACAAAATTTAAAACAAAAATGAATTCTTGAGATCTAATTTTTCAAAGCACTTCCTTCCTCTTTTTACAGCTTTGTTTTTTAATTTGTTTGAATTGTTTTCTGCTTTGTTGTCTGGTTCAAGTTTTGAGCCTGTTAGAACCATTTTTACTTCTATTCTAACTCGAAATTTGAAATAGATTGGAGACATTCTTTTCTTTGAGAAACTAAGGTTCAGATTTTGAGCATGTTTGAACCTTTTAATTTCTAACCTAATCTATCTATTGATAAGCCAAGATTAGATAGTTTGGCAAATCGAATTCACTATCCTATCAACAGAAAATTTAAAGCTAATTAGTCAAGATTAGGTTGTTTGACTAACTAGAAGTGTGTGTTTTAGGAGTGGCATTTGAGCTTGCACACTTTCAGAATTTGTTTCTCTTTTTTGGTATGGGGCTATACCTTTATTGTTTTTACAATCTGCCCTCTTTTCTCTCTTTCATTGTTTTTGTATTTTTTTGTTTTCTAACTTTGAATGCAATGGTTAGACTATGATATTTACAATGAAAAATTCTTTGAAACTCAAGATTCTTGGCAGAAGTAATGCTTTAGCATCCTGCCATTGATAGGACCTTCATAAAGATCTTCTCCATTCAATTCTTTCAAGAAAAATTCATTGTGACCCCTCTCAGCATGAATAATATAGGGCCCTTTCCATAAGTTCTCAAACTTGCCATGTTTTCCCTTCTCTTCTCTTCTTGAATCCCATTTAAGAACGACATTTCCAGATTGGAAATTGTTTGCCTTGGTTCTCTTATAAAATAGTTTCTTCATATTCTCTTGAACCAACTGTGTTCTCTCATAAACTTCTTCTCTGGTCTACTGTAGATGGATGGTTTGATTGATTCTCCTCTACATATCATTCTCTTCAATCTGCACTTCTTGAAGGAGTTTCATGACTGGAATTCCTAATGATGTGGGAAAAACTGCATCCATACCATAGACTAGCTGATAGGGGGAAATATTTATTGACTTATTTGTGGTTAATCTATCAACCCATAAGGCATGAACCAACTTACTGTGCCATGATTTTTTATTCTGTTCCAACAATTTTTTAATGATATTGATGAGGCTCTTGTTGGAATATTCAGCTAATCCATTTCCTTGGGGATAGTAAGCAGTGGAATGGCCCAAGGTTATGTGGTATTTGTAACAGAAATCAACCATCTTCTTAGATTTAAAAGTAGCAGCATGGTCTGTTATGATTTTTCTGGGACAACCAAATCTGGATAGGATATTTGTTTCAAGGAACTCGATAATGATAGAGTCATTAGCATTTCTAGAAGGTATAGCTTCTATCCACTTGGTAAAGAAGTCAGTGGTTGTGAGGATCCACTTATGTTGAGCTGAGGAGGATGGGTGAATTTCCCTAATGAAGTTTAAACCCCATTGTTGAAAAGGTGCCTCAACTCTGATGGGATGTAAGGGTAAGGGAATGATTTTTCTTTTTCCATCAAAGATTTGACACTTATGGCAAGACATGATCAACTTTTGAGTGTCTGGGAAAAGGGTAGGCCAATAGTAACCAGATCTAAGAATTTTGTTCGTCGTGGCCTTCCAGTAGAGGTGTCCCCCACATTCTCTGTCATGCAACTCATGCATGATTTTTCCTGCATCATCTTCAAGTAAACATTTAAGAAAAATTCCAACAACATTTTTCCAATATAATAACCCATCTAAAATGCAAAAACTCAAAGCTTTTTGTTTCAAAAATCTAGCTTTGGTTTTGGACAAAGAAGGAGGGGAATTTAAATATAAAAGTACATAAATAATGTCAGCGTACCAAGGAGAATTCAGAAATGTTTCTTCAATAAAAGGAGCAATAGATTCTTCTATTTCTTCCAACACATCCACCATATTCATGTCTAGCACTTGGAAGTTAGACTCAGCCATAAGTTTTGCTAATCCTTGCCCTTTAACTAGTTTGGTGGGCCTAATTTATAAGTCATATTCAAGAATAGTTGCAATCCATTTTCCCCTTTTACCATTAGGGTCTTGACTTAGAATGTCCTTGACAATAGTATGTGGAACAAAAGCAATTATGTGAGAGTGTAAAATATAGACCCTAAATTCTTTTAATGCTTTCACTAATGCTAAGGCTTGCTTCTCCATGACGTTATATTTGAGAGGAGCATCTCTTAAGGCCCGACTAAAGAAAGATATTGGTTGTTCATGCCCCAAATCATTCTTTTGAAGTAAAACTATGGCTATTGTATGTTCAGATGCAAAGGAAAAATGTAAAAGTCTTTGGTAAAATCTGGACTAATCAGGACTGGTGTTTGAGTAAGAGCTTGTTTGACCAATTCGAATGATTGTTTAGCTCGTAAATTCCATTTTACACCGACATTTTTCTTAATCATGTTTGTAATGTTTTTTAATAGCTCAACAAGATTAGGAATAAACCTCCTCAGAAAATTTATCTTTCCAATGGAAGATTGCAATTCTTTGAGGCTCCTTGGATGGTTGATCTGCAATATGCCATCTATCCTTGTAGGGTCTATTTTGATTCCCTCTTCTGAAATTATATGTCCAAGAAGTTTACCTTCTTGGAGCCCAAAGAATGTCTTCTTGGAATTCAATGATAAGCCAAATTTCCTACACTTCTCAAAAACGTTTCTCAGGTGAATTCAATGTTCTTCATCAGTTTTTGAGAAAATGGTTATGTCATCAAGGTAAATGATTATGAAAAAGCCAATGTCTTCAGAAAAGGCTATGTCCATGGCCCTTTGGAAGGTGGCCCCTACAATCATTAATCCGAAAGGAATTTTGACATACATAAAGGTGCCCCAAGGTGTGGTAAAAGCAGTTTTGATTTGATCACTTGGGAGCACTAACACCTTGTTGTAACCCGAGAAACCATCTAAGAGGGATATCCTTCTAGACCCAACTACCCTTTGAAGTATATGGTCCATCTTGGGCAAGGGGTAGTTTTCCTTTAAAGAGGCTCTATTTAAATTTCTGAAGTCAATACAGAGCCTGATTTCCCCTGTTTTCTTTCTAACAGAAACTAAGTTTGATATCCACTCTGAAAATCTAATGGGTACTATGATTCCAGCATCATGCATTTTTTCAATCTCTGCCTTAACCAGAGGTAGTAAGAGAGGATTTATTCTCCTTAGTTTTTGTTTGAAATGATTTTGATTTTCCTTCAAAGGAATTTTATGCTGGCTGATGCTGGTATCATATGATTTTAGGTCTTTGTATCCCCAAGCAAAAACATCTTTAAACTCTTTGAACAGCTATATGTACTGCAATTTTATGTGAGCTGGGAGAGTGCTGGATAGTTTGATCATCTTGGGTTCTGCTAGACTGACTATTTTATGTTCTTCTACGTCTGTTTCCACAGGCTTCATTCTTGGTTCTTTGGCTACATTGTTAAAATCAAAAAGGTGTTCTAAAGGTGCTAGACCTCTTGGAATTTTCTCATTTTTGCATTGTAAAACTTCCAAGTCATCTTGGTCTGCATTTTCAGTTATCTCTGCTTCGAAAGGATTCTCACAATGATTTATATCAGCAGTATATGTCATTTTAACTTCTAGGATTTGTTCAATATACAAACAATTTTCTTTATGGCTGGTTTCTGATATTGGTATGTTGAAATCATTTTCTGATTTCAAGAAATCATCTATGTGTTTGTCAGAATCAAACACTTGCCAGTGAACTTCGTTATCAGGCACAGCAGGCCTATGTTTTACCTTCACACTAAGTTGTTCATTTATTTCAGGTATCTGGCAATTGCTGGCATTGAAAGCGAGTTCATTTGCTAGATGATTCAATTCTCTTGGAATGAAAATAAGTTCATAATTTTCAAAGGTTTTCAATAGATCAAGGGCAGCGTTTCAATATTCCCTGAGCCTTGGATTTCTAGTTGAGTATTCTCCTTTGATTTGTTTTATGATAAGTTCAGAATCTCCTAGGATGGATACCCTTTCGGCTTCTAACTTCTTAAGCAATTGTAATCCTAGGAGAAGTGCTTCATATTCAGCAATATTATTAGTGCATGGGAAATCCAGTTTATATGAAAAACTCTTATTTGTATTTTGAATCCACACACCTGCTCCTGCACTTGTTTTATTACAAGATCCATCAAAGTTTATTGTCCAAAGTATGTCATTCCTATTTTCATTTTCTTTTTGCTGTTGACTGGTAATGTTATGAATTTGATTGAAGGGAAGATTTGATTTTTCTGGTGAACTGATTGGGTCCATGTTTTCCTTATCTTGTTGAGTAATTTCATCTTCGTTACATAATATAAAGGAATCTAAACTTGATCGAATAGAATAGATTGGAGAGTTGTTTGGTTTGTCTAGATTGCTCACCATGTATTTCATGTGAGATTCCCTGTATAGTCTTCTGTTTTGATTAAAAACGGGAATGGTGGCATAAGACATGTCCATTTGAAGGCTTCCCTGAAGTTTGGCTCCCCAAGATATTGATAAGAGCATGCCATACTTAGGGGGAATATCAGCTACAACTATGTCCATGACTAAACTCTTAGCAGGGATTTGGGATAATTTTACACACAAATATTTGATTAAACCCAAACATTTGACTCTTCTTGAGTCAAAGGAATACGAGTCTTTGTATGGTTTAGTAATTTCTAAGCCTAAGCTTTCCATCACTACCTTGGGCATTAGATTGTGCGAAGCTCCTGAGTCTAACATGGCATTATGTAAGATTTTCTCATGTATGTTCAAACTAACATAGAAGGGAGGGACGACCCCTTCTTGGTATTTTCCTTCAACTTTTGGACCAAACAACAATTCAGGTTTGTCGTCTGTCAAGTTTAAGGTGTCAGTATCACTTCCTAAGTTCAAAGCTTTCAAAACTTGGTTTTTGTACACCTCTTGGGTTACTAGTTCAGCTAGGGGGATGGTAATTTTTATCTTAGCAATCTCTCCCTCAAGGCTGAAAGGAATAATAGACTTGTTGATATTTACATCAGCCTTTTCAATTGAATTCTTTTCAGCAACTTTGATTTTCTGAACCTTTTTTGGACTAGTAATTGGGAGAGTTTTATTAGGACCACTAGCTAAAGTGCTCGGGGTGCTCTGGTCAACATTTGGCTGGACACTTTTGTCTTTGTTTAAGTCTGGTTTCTTGGCCAAAATGTTGGTTTTTTTTGTTGTCATTTTGGGCTGAGTTTCTTTGTTTTTCTTGACAACAGCGTTAGTGTTTTTGTCCTTGGAATTATCTATGTTCCCCTTGCTCCTAAGATCATATTGTTTGTGTACCTCCATGATTGCATTTTCAAACCCAATCTATAGTTATCAGAATCTTCATAGGTTTTTGTACTTTGGTCAGAAAAGAAACCTTGTTCTTCCTCAGTGAGGAAAACATCATCCCCACTTTCTAATCCAATCAATTTTATATGAGACTCTTCCAACCTTTCCAACTCCTTATCTTCCTCATATTGATCTACATAGTTCTGTTGAAAGGGAGGTCTAATCTGTTGGTCACTTTATTTTTTCTTATCTTGATTGTTGTCTCTTCTATAATTCTGAATTCTATTTCTATTTTGGTTATTTTGAGGTTCTCTTGGTGGCACTCTATCATTCAAGTTCATATTTTCAAGCATCCTCTCCATCACCTTCACTAGGTTATCAATTTTTGTATCAGAAGTCGAAGTTGAGGGTAGTAGATCATCTTTATAAGTTACCCTCTTCTCTAATCTCAACCTATTTCTTTTCTCGATTATGTTTGCTTCTACACTCAAGGCTCCTCTCTGCATGTCTTCTAACGTTAAGTAATCCCTCCCCCTTAATTCATAAGTCATTTCAGCATCAAAGCCTTCAGGATACCTTACCAAGGCCATTCCTTGAGGAGGTTTCATGTGAGGTGGGAGAGCATTGTAAACACTGTTGAACCTAGTAGAGTAATCATGAACACTCTCCCCTGGATTTCTCTTGAGGCTACTATACTCTGCTAGTATTTGGAGAGGATTCTTTTTGAGTTCCCATTTGTTGATGAATGTTTGATGCAAGGCAGGGAGATCATTTATGCTGTTAGGAGGTAAGTTTTTGAACCATTGATTTACATCTCCTCCTAAACTCTGGGCAAAGATCCTCATCTTCATATTTTCTTCTTCTATCTCCATGTAATCAAATGCATCTTCCATTCTATCTACATGATGTTGAGCTGTTGTAGATTCTTTTCCAGTGAAGTGAGGGATTTTGGACTGGTAATCATTTGGTAGGGGAAGCATAGGTTGTGGTAACACTAATGGGGCATACCATGTTGCCATGGCTAGAAATAAGGGTGGATTTACACGAGGTGGATTTGCAATAGGGAAAGCGGGTTGTAATGAAGTGATTTGAATAGTGGATGTTGGATGAATAGATTGTTGAGCTGATCTTGGATGAGAGACACCTAAATTTAGAAGGAAATGTAAGTCAGGTGGTGTGGTTTCTCTACTACCAGGATGTTCACTTTGTTGTAGGGATGAAAGTGAAGACTCAGAGTCTATCTGAATTATATCATCAAATGACCTAGTTCTAAAAGGATTTCTTAAGTCGACTTGTGATTGGTGTAGAGCTGCAAGATTTTTAGGAAGTGAATTAGCTCTCAAGGGTGATCTGAAAACAGTTGAAAATTTAATCTTAGGAAACTCCCTAAGTATACTCTCAGGGTTGTCAACTATTTCTGGCGGGTTTGGGTCAGGGAAGGCTCTAGTATGAATCTTTCTAGGAGCCACTATGCTGTGTTTTTCGAACCTATCTAACAAGGAAAGTTTTGACCAAGTATGACAATCTTTTTAAGAGGTTAGCTGATCTTCTTTAAAGGCAGAAAACTTTAATCCTAAAGCCTTCTAACTGAGTTCGTATGATGTTATAAAGATTATGGATCTTCCCAGTGGAGTCTAAAGGCCTGTCTTGTGGAGTCACCAGGTGGAAATTTTTAGCTCTTTTGGAGGTAAAAGGTTTTATGGTACACCACCAAGTTTATTATGAAGCCAAACTAAAATATTTTTGGGTTTTTCTGAGTTATTTCAGTCTTACAGGTTAAGAGAGTGTCCTAAAATTGACTTAACACTTAGCTAAGGTGTTTAATCATACCGAGTTCACTCTTATGGCTTGGTAACTATTTCCTTCAAGGTTTGATAAGGTTTAATGAGAATCCTAAGGGTTACTTAGTTTTTCACTGATTCAATTAAGTCCTATTATGATTACCATTTCTTGGTAGTGCTTGAGGGAGGTTACTTATGTTATACTAGATAGTGAGTGTTTTGTTTTGAAGATTTTACTCAGGGTCCCACCGTGATCGCCATTATGTTGGTGGCGATGAGGTGGATAATAACCACTAGATATTCTTGAAAATAAGGGATTTCCGGAGTCCTGAAGGGTACTTAGATTGTCGCTAACTCAGAAGGGTCCCACCATGATCGCCATTATGTTGGTGTCCCGTGTTTTGATAGTTTGGAAAATCAAAAGACAAGGCAACATCAGAACCAATCTTTAGAGTTCCAGGATCTAGTCCTCCAGTTCTGAGAGAGGGATCTCTCAAATGTTTGTTTGCAAAGGTTTATCTTGTGTGCTTTGAGTATTGGTTTTAGACTAGTTATTAAGTGCAGGTGTTTGTTTGTTTGTTTGGTTGAATTGATACAGCAAAACATGGAAGGTATAGGAAAGATATATAGAATGGAGAAACATCTGGTTCATTGGGAAATGGAGTCAAAAAAGAGGTCATGACATACTCATCAATGGATATGGGATATCAGAGGGAAAATCTAACTTGGCCACATGATCCTTTGGTTTTTGGAGTGAGATGGACATCAATGATTTGGAAAAAGAAATTTAATTCTCAACAAAGGGAATTTGAAAACACAATTTGAATAATAAATGGCTTTTTGATAGACAAGGCTAACCATGAATTCTAAAAATCACACTTTTAAGCAAGAAATTATTTCAAAATAACTTTTAAAACAAAATCTAAGATTCGGGGAACACCCTATTTCCTCAAAGATTTTATTTCAAATGATTTAGAAAACATAAAAGATTCACTGATAACTACAGTCATAGAAGAGGGAACACCTAACACATCTATGATTACAACTATAAAGACCTCTGAGACAACTGTTTAAGTAAGGACAAAGGGCAAGATCAGAACAGACCTCCTTGACTCATTGTAAACAGAAAACTACAAAGGGAGACTTCAATAATAGTTTTAAAGTGGCAGCAGACAAGCAGGGAGAACCATAAATCATGTTGAAACCAACTATTTGAACTATTAAGGAAATAAACAAGCATGAAGACTAAAGAGAGAGGTTAAAGACTCTAAAATACTTCAGCAGAAGAAAACATGAAACAGTGAAGGATGAACAGGTCTAAGGTGCTTCCAGGAGTCATTTCTTAGCCTAAAACTTTCAACCTAATGTAGTAAGAAATTATGGAATATAATGAAAACAGGGGAAAACATTAAACAATTCAGAAAACTTCACCAACAACCAAGCTCATGGATCAAATGATAGAGCCTTCACAGTAACAAGCATGCAATAACATCATCAAGACGTCCCAGACTTCAATTTCTTCTTCAACTCCAACAGACTATGTATTATTTCAGAGAGTTCCAATATTACAACTAGTGATCAACCAACCCCTCACTCATCTTCTGCAAAAGTATATATAGAAGAATGAGGAGGTGAGATCTGATAAAAGATCTCTAAAGACAATTAATACATACTAAATGGTTCCTCGACCTTTGGGGGCTTAATGAAGAAGCTTACATACGTGTCTTCTGTATTAAATGATTTTCAAAAATATTTAAGCTCGCTGGGAGCTCGTTTTGACCTTTGAGGCTCTATGTGATGTCAAATTTACTCTGCTGATATTTTGTCATTAGTTTGTCTGCAGAGTTTTATCCTTTGGCTACATTATGAGGTAGATATCTAGTCCTGATCAATAAATTCGGCCTCTGGTTGAATGCTTCGAGACACAGGTGGCTTTGTGGTAGCTGGGAGGAATCAATTTGCCTCAAATGTGGTGGTGGGGGCCTTCCGTTTGATGAAACTTTATGATTTCTTCCTTTAACTGTGTTTTAATCGAGGATTAAGCTTTTGATAAACCATCTTGGATGTAATCCCCGAAGGCCTGTCTTCAGTCTTCTGTTCTGACATATCTCTAGTTTTCTGCACTGATACTCTTTGACTGTGCTTTGCTGGTGTGCAGGGCTGTGCAGGGGTTATGTAGCATCAATGCTTCATGGATGATTGATGAAACGTGGATTTAACACCTGCAAGTGTTTTCCTTTGACAAATCGAAGGTGGGAGGATCATCACCTTCTACATTCGAATTTTCTTCAAACATAGTGGAAAAACCTTTGAACCCTGCAAAATACGAAAAATATTAGAAAATCCTGCATGTATAGGTTATATTGCTTCAGAGGACATGTGGGGGAAGCGTGGCCGTTGGATGGCATCATCCAACGGTTAAAATTAATTAGAAGAAGTCGGAGGAGAGTGAAAAATGAATTTGAATCGGAGCCATCGATCGCGCAGAGATCGACGGTCGGGAGCGGAGATGAAAAGTCAAAGCGAGAGAATCAGGGTGATGAATTTTGGGTCATCGATCTGCAGATCAGATCGACGGCGGAGATGTTGTTACTAATGCGCCAGAGCCTGGTTATCACGTGGGCATCTTTGGTGAGCGATCACCGTTCGAAGGGCAGCCTCAGATCAGACGATGCGCATTAATATTGTGTCGGGTCCACGTCTGAACTTTAACGCGCGATGGACGGTGGTTTTGTGAATAGTGCCCAGGACACGCATCGGTCAGCGTATGGAATCACTGCCGATCGGGAAAAAACTGCCCGCGCTCAAAAAGTGGTGCGATGGATATCGCATTGTTTTCGCGACGGTGAGTGGTTGGCGGGGACCACTGGGGAGATGGATTCCGCACCGTCCGATCTTCCGATTAGATCGATGGTGCGGAGTGATTTCAAATTTAGTACCAGCGGTAATTTATAAATATAATAAAAACGTTAAAATAATATAAAACCAAAGGTTTTACACCTCGGGTGGAATATTTAACATTCAAAAATGGCTTGGCGCCCGATTGCGAGGCCACAAGTTATATGGAAATCCATATGACCAGGGGATTGTGGATGAGGGCTAATAGGCATGGGGTAATGCAATAAGCGCTTAGAAGACTTAGCGCTCGGTTCTGGCACCTGGGCGTAAGAAGGGGGGCTTAAAGACTTAGCCCAAGGGGGCTTAAGTCTACAACACATAAAAATATGATTTTTATGGATTTTGAATGATTTTAAAAGGTTTTGGGGGGTTTCGATAATGCTAAGAGAGGGTCTTAAGCTTTATCAAAGGGTTTTGATGAAGGGTAAAGGGGAAAAAGGGTGCTTGCAGCAGTTTTTCTTCATGTAATGACAACAGAAATTCTGAATTGAAAAAAGGGGAAAAGCAGTGACGATTATCCAAAGGATAGGATATTATCAAAAGAATTTAAGCATCAGCAATTTTTAGCAATGACATTGTTTCTTGAAGGCTATCCAACATCATTTAGCCACCACCTGATATGATAGAATTTATTGGTGGCTAACAGTTTGCAATTGGCGATTAAATTTCCACAAGAATTTAAGTAGAAGGATTCTGTGTTTAACAGTGGCATATAATTGTTATATCAGGAGAATCTGGCAATACATAATTGTATTAAAATTTCTACATGGTATCGGAGTGAAGAAGATTGCAATATTGAAGCAGTAGTTGAGTTTTTTGGTGGAAACAATTCGAATTTGCTGCAAGAATTTCTTGGTGCGATAGTTGAGTAAACATCAAAATGGATTTCAATTTTTTGCAGTTAGAGTATGCACTCGAGGGAAGCTCGAACTACATTGCATGGAAGGATAGGATGGAGGTGGTGCTTGAAGATAATGGCTTGAAGGAATTCATTGACAGTGATGTTCCTAAGCTCACTTCGACGGATGCTGCATTACTTGACGCATGGCAAAAGAAAGTAGCGAAGACGAGAAGGATTATGTCGGAAGGTGTGAGAGACCATATTGTCTCTAGCCTTCATGGGAAAGCCACTCCATTTGCAATGTGGAAGGCTTTGATGGATATTTTCCAAAGCAACAGCGACCATAGGAAATTGACGTTGAAAGATAAACTCAAAAATATCAAGATGGAGAAGAGAGACAATATTCCTAAGTATCTCACAAAGTTTGTCCATTGTCAGGATGAACTGGGGAGTGTGGGAATCATGTTTGCTGATGATGATTTGGTGAGTTTGGCTCTCTTGGGACTTCCTAAGATTTGGCACAGTTATCGAGACTCTGTCAATGGACAGGAAAAACTGTCGGATTGGGAATGACTGTGGTCGGATCTACTGCAGGAGGAGTTTAGGCGGAACACCAGAGATGGCTCTTCATCAAAGAATGATGATGAATAGGACTTTGCTTTGGCTACCAAAGTAAGGAAAGGGAAGGGGAAGAAATTCCATTCAAAATCTGAGGCTAAAGGCAAGAAGCTAGATTTGTCCAAGGTGAAGTGTTTTCACTATCACGAACATGGGCATATCGCCACTAACTTCCCACAGAAAAAGAAGAAAAAGAAGGCTACTGGAGCTGCAGCTGGTGAGGCCCTTGCCTCGCATTTTGAACTTGATTTCTCTTTTATCGCATTCTTGGTTTCAAGCACAATGGGATCATTGTGGTATCTTGATAGTGGTGCTTCCTTCCACATGATGGGAGATAAGGAGCTTTTCAGTGACTTGGACGAGAAAGATCTCCAGATGCACATAGAGATGGGTGACAATGGACGATACAATGCGACCGAAATTGGTACCATTACCTTTGAGAGGGAGTCAGGTAAACCATTTCTGTTGAAAGATGTTATGCATGTTCCAAGTTTGAAGAAAAACTTGGTCTCTGTCGCGATGTTCGAGGACAGAGGTTATGACATTGTTTTCAGTGATGGAAAATATTTCCCGCGACATAAAAAAATGGGTCAAACCAAGAGGATAGGGATTTGAGTCAAGAATCTCTACAAGCTAGAGGTAGATGGTTGCGCTGCAATGGTGGGCAAACAAGAAGAAGTGGTGAGCCGAGATGAGGGCGAATTATGGCACAAGCGATTGGGCCATCTTCACCATGGCACCCTGAAGATTTTGTAGCATATCTCTACTATACTTCCCAAGGGTACACTTGCATAGTTAGATCAGTGCAAGGGATGTACTATGGGTAAGTTTGTGAATACCACCTTTCATGAAAAGGAAAATTGTGCTTCGGTGATACTGGAGAGAGTTCACACAGACGTGTGTGGGCCATTCTCGTTTGCTTCAATAGAAAAACACAAGTATTATGTTATTTTTGTAGATGACTATTCTCGTAGATGTTGAATATTCTTCTATAGAAGAAGGATCAAACATTCTCAAAGTTCTGTGAGTTTAAAGCATTGGTGGAGAAAGAGTTGGGGAAGCAAGTGAAGGCTTTGCGGAGCGATAACGGTAGTGAATATATCTCGAATGAATTCAAAGACTTCTGTAGCAAAGAAGGAATTCGAAGATAAATCATAGCGCCTCATAATCCACAGCAAAATGGGGTCGCGGAGAGGAATAACAGAACAATCGTGGGTGTTGCACGAGCTATGCTGCATGATCAGGGCCTACCAATGCACTTGTGGGCGGAAGCATGCAACAATGCGGTTTATGTGAAAAACCGTTGTCCTCATAGAGTACTTGGCATGAGTACACCTGAAGAAGCTTTTACTGGTAAGAAACCAGATGTTTCTCACTTTAAGATTTTTGGCTCATCTGTTTATGTGCATGTGACCAAGAACGCCAGGAAGAATTTGGAGCCGACTGCTGAAATTGGGATATTTTGGGGGTACACAGAAACACCCCATAATTATCATGTGTATTTTCCAAACAGTCGAATGACTGTGGTGCAACGGTATATAAAATTAAATGAGGAGAAAGCCATGAAGTTGTCGCTTGAGAGGGAGCTAGACTTGCATGCAGAGGAGGAACTGCTTGTTCCCAAATATGAGTCTCTAGATGTGGATCAGCCACAGGAGGAGGTTCATGGGGTGGAGGAGTCCACTCACGTAGAGCCAAACATTAGAACTGGAAGAAGGCATACCACAGAAGCTGAGAGGTTGAAGCTTGATGTGGCACAGAATGTAGGAGTGCCTACTTCACATGGCAGACATAGATAGTCTCTTGACCGATTCACTAGATACATGGCTCTCATGAGAAAATGTATTGTGACAGAGCCATCTTCCTTTTAGGAAGTAGTGCAAGAGCCCACATGGGTAGATGCAATGGTGGAGGAGTATGACTCCATTGTCAGAAACAGTGCTTGGGAAATTGTTCCAAGGCCGGTTGATAAATTAGTGATAGGTTCAAGATGGATCTACAAGGTAAAGCAAGCTTCTGAATGGATTGTTGAGAAGTATAAGGCAATATTTTTGGCTCGGGGCTTCTCATAGATCAAGGGGATTGATTATGAAGAAACCTTTGCACCTGTCGCATAATATTCTTCCATAAGGACCATCCTTGCTCTCTCAGCGCAGATGGGTTGGCACATTCATCAGATGGATGTGAAGACTGGGTTCCTTAATGGGATCATTGAGGAAGAAGTGTACATTGAGTAGCCTGAAGGATTTGAGATCTTTAGTAGCGAGTTGCATGTGTGCAGACTCAAAAGAGCATTGTATGGGCTGAAGCAAGCACCCCGTGCTTGGTACACTCGGATAGACAACTATTTCATTGGACTTGGCTTCACCAAGAGTGAGGCGGATGCAAACCTAAACTAGATTGTGGTGGAGGGTAAGCTTTTAATCATTTTTCTTTATTTTGATGATTTAATATAGACTGGTGATGAGCAGCTGATACACTTATGCAAGGAGGACCTTGCAAAGGAGTTCGAGATGAACGATATGGGCCTCCTTCACTATTTCCTTGGATTGGAAATATGGCAGCGAGAAGGTGAATTGTTTGTGTCTCAAGGCAAGTATGCAAGGGAGATACTCGGTGAGTTTCACACGGAGGGCTGCAAACCCATGGATACTCCTCTTCCTAGAAACTAGAGGAAAGAGGATGCTACATCTGGAGAGGTAGTGGATGCTACTTTCTATTGACAGTTGGTGGGTTCGCTCATGTATTTAGTTAATACAAGATCGGAAATATGCTATGCGGTGAACCAGCTTAGTCAAGCGATGGTTAAGCCTACGAAGCTCTTTTGGAAGGCAGGCAAGCATGTCGTGAGATATCTCAGGGGCACATCTGAGTATGTCTTATGGTACAGACAGACGGATGAGGTGAAGTTGCATGGATTCACGGATGCAGATTGGGCGGGTAGCCTAACGGATAGAAAGAGAACATAAAGAGGGGTTTTATTATCGGATCTATAGTTGTTTCTTGGTACAACAGGAAACATAGATCTGTGGCACTTAGTTCAGCGGAAGCAGAATACATGGCAGCAAGTCAAGCTGCATGTGAGGCTATCTGGATGAGGAAGATCCTGGTTAGTTTGTTCGGTTCTCATTTAGATCCTATAATGATTCATTGTGATAATCATAGTTGCATTAAACTCTCGATTAATCCTGTGTTTCATGATAGATCTAAGCATATAGATATCCGATATCATCATATCAGAGATTATGTGCAGCGAAAGATCATGTTGCTTCATTACATTCCTACGGAAGATCAGGATGCATATATTTTGACGAAGGTGCTCACTAGGAGCAAATTCGAATACCATAGAGGCATGATCGGGGTGAAGGATAATCCCTTTCTTTTTGAGAGGGAGTGTTTAGATTCAACAAGATGATGATCCTAGTGAAAATTAAGCACCTACACTAGGTGGGGCCCGTAGGCTATTTTTAGGTGATATGTCTATTTTTAGAATTTGGATCAAAGTCTATTTTTAGCATTAGTCTATTTATAGATGGTTGAGCAAATTATATGGATGGTTGGGCATCTATTTTGGAATGCATGTGCAAAGTTGTTTCATGGAATGCATGTCTAAAAATAGAATGCATGTCGATTATTGTTATCTCTTAACAATAATTAGAAAATAAATAATAATCTATTCTCTTGAAGAACTTGATTTCAGATAACTGATGTGGCAAACCAGTTAACTAAAGGAATTTCGAGTTCAAAGGTTGGTTGGTGAGACATGCTAGTGGAATTCGTTGTAATTGAGTGATACAAAGTTGTAACAGAGTTGGATGTGTAGTTATGTGAGTTGTAAAGTAGTTTAACTCAGTTAAATGAGTTAAACTCAGTTGTGCTAGTTGTAACTAGTTGTAACTAAAGATACACTAGTGAGAGATCAATGAATTAAATATTAAATTAATTCACTTGGAGTGATCTCACATGCAACTGAATATTTACTATTGTTAACTACATGAATGTCAGATCCAGTGGAGACCCAGTTGAGAGATAGGTGAAAGGGACAGTTTGACTATCAGTTGTGACTATAGTGGGTGCACACTTGCAACCAAACACACATTGGAGATGCCAATGAGGATTGTGCAGTCAAGGCAAGGCAAGATCGAATTCATTCAGGGATTGTGATCAGCAGGGATTGTGCAGTGGAGGCAGGATGTTAGGAGGCAGTAAATTGGCGCATGTTTATGCCAATTTTTGTCTGACAGTGTGAGATGATTTTATATTGTACCGAGAGCTCTTGGAGTAGAGTTTTTTATGAGATTGTTTCATGATCCATGATATATGCATAATATATGATAGTGGGGTTTTTAGCTTTATGCTTTCCCAGTAAAAACATATGTGATATTTCTTCATGTGTTTGCAATTGGCGATTAAATTTTCGCAAGAATTTAAGTAGAAGGATTCTGTATTTAATAGTGTCATATAATTGTTAGATCAGGAGAATCCGACAATACATAATTGTATTAAAATTTCTACATATTTTCCTTATAAAGATTTATAAACTCTCAAATGAATTTACTATGTTGATGTTAAAGATGACTCCTTATTCATGTCCTTCATGTATGTATTATATTAAAACCCAAATCAAATTTAGACCAACAATTGCTACAACATTTTCATTCCCAGCTCGATTGCTATAGAACCCAAACATAATAAAGTTACATTAAAACGCAATATATTCATCCTCAAAGATGTCAAAAATCATAATAAGAGTAATTCAAGCAATCTTCACACAATCACAAAACCCTTATGGAGACTTGGAAAGTTGCATCTAAAGTTAAAAACACTTATACAGTGGTTTCATCCTCACATGAGAAGATATCCACAGATGTTCTGATTCAAAATTTGACATCAAAATTGAAAGTAAGCAAATTAATACATCACACAATTTGCTTAATCATCTCATCCTCTGCTTGGATTAAGATATAATCCTTAAGTTCTCTTGAAATGGTAATTTATAGAGAAGCCCTCTAATGGTATATATAACCAAGGAAGTGGGGGTAGCTTATGACAAATAAATCCACCTCTTAACTGAAAAATATAATATAGGAAGGGATCAAATGCATGAGAAGGTCAAAGAACTCAACCACCATAACAATATAGAGTTGGGTGCATCATTCAATTGAAAAAATACTAATGCAAGGCAAAAACACAACAACAATATTTGAATAGGACATAGGTTTTTCAAGTGGTTGATAATGACAACATAGAATGATTTATTAAGGAATGGAAAAAGTAAAAGACTTGTAGTTATGCTACAGGTACTGTGGGAGTGCCAATAATGTGATTCCCACACTTCCTTGATCTAAGACGTAATCATTGCTATGGATGCATGCAATTGCCAAAGTACCCAACTGTGATGAAGTTTTTATACAATTACAAATTTTATCAATCTTAGAGATAGAAATAGATGCACTATCCTTGGGAATAATTATTATTATGTTGTAGCAAGGAATTGAAACAAACCTGCGGGACATGCCTTTGTGGGGACCATTGTGCTTATGAATTCTAACAGAGAAATTATCTTGAAGTCATTGAGAAGGAATAGCTTACTCTAAAAAACTATGTTGTGGGTGGAGACATGATAATTAGGGCCTTACATGTAATAATATGATAAAAGAAGGTGATAAAAATAAAACCAAAATATTTCACATTAATCTTAGCAAATTATTAAACTCTTTATTAGTATTTTTCATTACAATATTTTATCACTCAAATAACATCTTGAACACATAAATGTATTCTCTTACTAAAGGTGTACCATAACTATGCAATAAATTTTTTTTAGAAATAGAAACATCATAACTAATCAAGTTTCAAGGTAATTATAATTTTATCTTTCCTAATAAGAATTTATAAACTCTCAAATGAATCTATATGTTGATGTTGAGGACTCCTTAATTATGTCAACTATGTTTATATTCTATTAAAAACCCAAATCAAATTTAGATCAACAATTGCTACAACATTTTCATTCCTAGCTCGATTCTCGTAGACCACTCTCATTTGAGAGTCCAAGTCTAACCTTGCTCTGATACCAATGTAAGGATTTAGAATGCAAGGAAAATTATAATACTACAATAGCGATGACACAAAAAAATCATGACACATCATTTATGTTGGAAAACTATTATGAAAAAAACTAGCCAAAATATCTATTATTTTCTTAACCAAACCCAACGGAGCCAACCGAAAGAGCCTTCACCGCTCCGCCTCTTGACACATTACAATGGATTATCATCAAGCCTTTTAAACACTTCATTACATGTAATCCATAGGCTCAATATTGTGGGTCACCAATACCATGTGCTGGAAACCACCATTATTGAACTAACAACATTGACTCTTTCATCGAGTCAATTTTAACTTAGCAATTAAAAATTATATCATATAAACATAAAAAAAAATCATTAACATAGACATTCATTAATTTTGATTAAATTATTTAAAACAAGAATAATTGTAAATTAATGTCATTCATTTTATCAATAGACACACATTAAATAGAGTGTTGAAAAACATGTGTTATTATTTATCTAATCCAACATTTTGAGAGCCTTTAATGTAAGGTCCATAATTAAGAAAAACAAATAAATATATATAAATATATTCAACCTCCTCAAGCATATCTATTTGTTGGTTGCTACTTAATGATGGGGCATACAATACAAGTAAGAATGTGGGTTTTGTCTCATCGTGGGACGACTGGGTGGTTGAAACAATGGGATGTTATCCCCTCCAACTAGTTTCAAGTCCCACGAAGGGACATCTTTGGCCCAAAAAAGAAAGAAAGAAAGAAAATTCAATGTAATAAGGCTCAAGGGGTAGGCTCCCCCACCCCCGTGGAGTCTCGACACTTGCTAAGTCATAAATTCCTAGTATATCTAGCTTACAATGAGATATACTCTTGGTGTTATAGTAGTAGCCACTAGGTTTAATCTTGGGCCCCTCCCAGATTACTTCAACAAGTTATCGATCCACCATGGTAAATAAAAATATAAAGAAAATGAAAGGGTGTGGGTATTCCTACACACTACTTAATTAGAAATTAACATATTGTCACCTAACTCGAGTGAAAAGGATGGAAAGTAATGATAAGGAAAAGGAAAGTAAGAGATAGTATGGTTGATTTCCAAAGATAAGAAATTCTTGAACTTGTTAAGTTCAAGTGAATTGAATAGTTGCATTGAACAATTTTACTATATATTTAAGGATTGGTTATTAAATTACTATTGTTAAGAAATGGCTAAGAAATCCAAAAGTTTCTTGGAATTAGATAATGTGATAAACTCCTAGTTGATTAAAAGGTTAATTTTAATTTAGACATTTTTCAAGAGACTTTATTACACTAATATAATATTAATCAAATTAAATGCTATATATATATATATATATACATATATATATATATATATATAAATTTATTGCACTATTTTATTTCTTTGACAGATCCTATTAATTTTAATTTAGACATTTTTCAAGGGACTTTATTACACTAATATAATATTAATCAAATTAAATGATATATATATAAAGTTAGATGCACTATTTCTTTGACAGATCCTCCTTGTGGTATGCATATCAATTCCAATAATCCGTGATATATATATATATATATATATATAGTTTGATGAACTATTTCTTTTACATATCCTCCTTGTGATATGCATATCAATAGTTTAAAAAATATATATTCACGCTTTTTCATAAAAATTCAAAACACTATAAAGAAAATTACAATTTTTCCT